>CAAKHC010010559.1:0-46256 GCA_901007825.1 Macroramphosus scolopax
GCCCGAGCACCAACTGGTGTGAGGCCCTATTGGATTTCTATTAATTATTCTTCACCGATACGAATCGCTTATTTGGCAGTGTATACATGCTCAAAAAGTCATGAAACTGCCGACATGGTGTGCCTTGTGAAATTATAATAATTTTTGGGGTTTGGTACATGAGTGTTTAAAAAAAGGCCTCGATCTTGGGCCTGGATCTCGATCAAACGTGGGTTTTACCTAGACGCATGAAACTTGGTCGGCATATTCATCATGCCAAGACGCACAAAAAATAGTCGACTGCCCATGGAAATATTGATTATCAGTCATGGCGCCACCTGGTCACTTTAGCCTGAAGGCCTTGATGATGCATATTGGAGGATGAAGTGTATTTTCATGACAGAGTTGAAGGGGCGGGGCTGCAATTTCAGTGATCTCGACCATGAAAAACACAACCGTTGTAGCTCCACTCAACATACACAGATCTTTCTTTCACTTCACATGTTTGATCAGAGCCTCCAGCCTGACAAAAATACATTAAAATAGTCTCTTTGTGAGTGGTATTGTTGACTGGACTGGGAGGTTTTGTCGTGTTTGTTAATCCCGTGCAAGCTTTAAAATAGTAGACAAGCAACTTCTCTCTATTTGTGGTGTTTTATTTCACAAGCATCAATGAATATCGCTCAGCTGAAGTTTCCTGAGGCTGGAGAGTTCAGACAATAGTCTGAGTCCCAAAAAATGTCAAGCCCCAAGAACCCCAAGCCTTGTTCAACATTACATTATATACCTTCATCTTCATACATGGGTGTCATCTTCTCCTATTGGCCTAAACTTGGTGGGAACCTTCAAAGCATAGTGCTCTCAGTCTCCTTGTTGGTGCACAGGCGCTGTCCCCGCCTCTTAGCACTGTCCATCCTCAGGTCCTTGCACAGTTCAAGATAACACATCAGTTTACGGCCTTTCTGTTCATGTTATCTGTCCGACTTCCTCAGTCTGCTCCTCTGGTTCTTCTTGATGTCGTCTTGGTCAACGATTCAATCTTCTTAACCTTTGTTTCTCATATTTAGCGTCCATTACCTCACAGCCCCCCTCATGGTTTCTGGGTCAAGGATCCAATCTTCTTAGCCTGTGTTTCTTATCTTTGGGGCCCCCTGTAAGTTTACAGTTGCTACAATGCAGATGACCAGGCGAACGACTTGGGGAAGCGATCCAGAGATGAACACATCACAGAAGATAGAGAACCTTTCACCGTCTGCAATTAACAATGCAAACTCCTCTCACACTGAGGAATGTACAGACATAATGTAAACTGGAAACCAGAGAACTACTCTTTGATCAGTTGCCCGCAGGCAACCCCCGCACCCATGTCCCCATGAGTAAGCATTACACAATAACACTATTATTAATTGTATAAGTACTTCACATAGTAGCATACTAAACCTAGCTAAGCCTAGCTAAGCAAATAGGTAAAACCCCAACAGTTTCTATCTAGTTTATAATATATATAATATAATATTTTATCATAAATTTTCTTTTAATTTACAGGCCATTATTTTGAAAATAAATGATTTAGGAAAGAATTAGAAGTACACATTATATAAGATAAGTTATATTCTATTTGACATGTCATTGTCTTGGCAGAGAGTTGTTCGACATACACCAGCTACATGTGAAACAGGTTGAGGAATGACAATATATGAGATACTTTTAATTTTTAGGTTCAGTCTAGATGATGACTGCTTGGGGATATTGAGTTCCCACTTGATAAAGCTCAGACGGTAAATTTGTGTGTCTAGTGTTCATTATTTTTATTGTGTGCCTCCGACGAGTCTCTTGCTGTGAAGCAGCAGCGTATCAGTCACTATGCTGCTGTACCATCCATAAAGTTTATTATCGTCATTATCATCAAGAGGCAGGTTAACTTGTTTTTATCTTGTGGTCTGTTTGTGTGACAAATGAAGAGAAGAAACATACGGATGGATCTGTGTGAATCTGGGATATAACACAGGAAGTGTGCAAAGGTATTAAACCTTTACAGGCCCAGGTTACTTAAATAACTAAGGTTCTAGTGCATTTGGTTTAGTCAATTGTTAAACAAAAAAACAGTTTTAAGTTGAGATGTTTCTTTCTTATAGGTGTGTTTAGTCCTATAGCCTAATATTATTTTGTGTGTGTGTTTTTTGTGACATTAGCGGAGATCATCTAGTAAATGAGTGAATCAGCCCTCTATTATTAAGTCAGTAGATTGATGTAGGAGGGATAAAGCTTCTGTAGTAAATTACATTCTGTTAAATGTGGTGCACTCATGGCTGTGCATATGTGACCATTGTAAATGTGATTGTCAGCAGTGGCACAGAAATCATTACTCTGCAGGGGAGATTGTTTCCAGTACTGTTTTATTTCTCAATGAGCTGCAGACAACCCACAAGACATTGAACTTGCCAACATAGCCTTTGTGACTCTATCAGGAGCCTTTGAAGAGAAGAAAATATTCTCATCTGATTGGTTGACATCGGAAATTTTTTTTATCAAATGAATGGTTTCCACTAGTAATATTTGAAGCATCACGCACTTCTGCAGTCGGCCACTGGAGGGCAGTGCAGACAGTTTTAAACACTGCAGACATTCATGCACTCTCAATCCATTGATACTGTACGTGTAATAATGCCTGTTTAGAGTTTTAACTAAATGAATTAGTCAAGAAATGTATAAGAGTACACGGAGTATTCATCTTCATCGTTTCTGAATAATGAATAATCCATTATAGCAGGGGTGGGGATATCCGGCCAGCAAAATAATTATTTTTAAAATAATTTTTATTCGACTAGCATAAAAGAAAGGTAAATAGGCTGCATCTTAAAATGTATTCAATAGGTTATGAGTTATATTGTTCAGTTTGGCCATCGTAGGATGTTATAAAACTCAAAATGGCCCTTGAAAGATTCCTTTATACACAAAGTGCACACCAATGACGGGACACACACTGCATAGACAAGGAAGTTTTATTTAATTTCCTGCAATCATATCTCTGTGGGTACAAATCATTGTAATTTCGTACATCTTATTCAATAACCCATGATGCATTGCATCCATACATTTGTAGCTCAAAACAGCTTTACAAAAAAGGATATACAATATATACTTATATTTATATATATATAATATACACATGTTTCTTTATGCATTTAGATGTGTTTGTTATGGGTAAAATAAGCTTTAAAAAATACACACAGCCAAGTGGAAACAAGTCCTCGGGAAGGTTTAACATAAAGGTCATTACCAGACAAATAATAGCCAGTTTATCAAAGTCATCCACATTGGCTATCTTACATTTAACATGAAGCCCTTCACACACAATTTGCATATTTTCCACATTTACAGTCATGTAAATCCAGAGTGATTGCTTCCTTTTACTGTACTATGGACCGGCATGTATCAATGACAAAACAAGGGAACTGGTTTTAATGTGGGCAACTAAGTTGGCTCACTACAGCTGCAACTAAAGTTACCTTATACTGATAAAGATGTATGATTTATTTAAAGTCAGCCAGTTGTCACAGTTTCACGTCCTTCATTTCTATGTGAAATCGCTTGCAGAACTACAGCCAAATATTAAGAGGATGACCTATCTGAATCTACAGTCAAGCATTCCCTCTTTGGCATATGGCTTTAGTACTGTAGTTCATCTACTCAGAGGGATGGATGCACAGCACGCACACTGACGGCTACTCCTACTGCAGACAGATTACATTTTTGATTTCTCCTTGTTCTGTGGCTGGCACCTGTGTAAAAATTAGGGTATGTGTGTTTTCTGTACTTGATTATGAGATAAATGGTGGGATAGATTGTACATAAATAACTACAAGAAGAAAGACGGGAAAATATATTGTAAATAACATAGTACAGGAGAAATGTCACTCGGTTAGAGACTTGACCGTCAAAGTCAATGCAAATGTTACGTCCACTGTGCCGTGTTGTACTTTGTCAACATTACTTTTTGTCTCACTTCACATTATATAGCTCAAAGTTACAGAATTACATCATTTTCAATACAACAGAGTAATAATAATCATGTGTGTTTATACTAATCATCATTCATGTAAACATACTAACCAGGTCATGCAAACAGTAGACCAAAACGTTTTCCACTAGAGGTGCACAGCACAGAGCAGGCCGAGCGCCCAGACTAAGATCCCTCAGACACAGCATGACACGGGCCTGAACCAGTCCAAGAGACTGACAACAGGGGGACACTGAGACACTTGTCAGAAACAAAACGGAGAATGAGCATGATATGAACGTAATCATTCTCTTCCCAAGCATCATGGATTCTCAATACAAGTGCACCTTAAAATGAAGCGAGCCAAGGGAGGGGGGTCATATTCCTGTGATTTACAGATTTCTGGGGATCTCAGTTTGAGCCTCTGATAACAGAACAGCCATAAAACGAAAATAAATCGTACATTTCAATGTTTTTCCCTAACACACGCATGCAGATGCTTCATGTCAGAACCGCTCTTCACAAACCCAGTCTGAGCAAGAATATAGAGCCCCAGAATCCACTTACTAGAATCTCCTTTGCAAAAAAAAAAAGGTTTTAAACAAAAGGAGAAGATACTTACAAAAGACAGAAACATTTAATAATGACAATTTGAGAGGACAAATGGGCAGGAGTAGTTCCTCCAGTGACTGTACTAAGTCACATTGATGGGTAAGGAGTGTATAAAGACATGCAGGAGTAGCTTTAACCTGCATCTCCCCCTAAAGCACATTCCTCATTCTTTCTACCCTTTCTGGCCAGATGTTTGGGGGAACGGCCAGGTGGATTTCGACAGACAATCAAATGAGGTAGATATGAGAAATAATGTAAGAACAAAAATAATGAAGAGGACTGACTTTAGACCACTGCTGTATCTTTGATCAAGACTCCAGAGGTTTAGACCCTTCCTGAGGCTAACCACTCCCTGTCCAGTGCACACTGGCCAATGACCACCGTCTGCTAGAACTGCACAAAAGGACAACTGCATGTTAAGCTGGTAGCGCAGGTCATTTTAGGAGAAAGATGCAGACAGTCTCTTTTTGTAAAAAAAATATGTATCTCATTCATGAACTCATCCACTTGGAATAGCCTTAAATGTTGTTATGCAACAAAGTTAAAACTTGTGTATGTTGAGTCAGGATGTGTTTTTTCTCCACAGGGTAACAGTGGCGGACTCGCTTTGGATATACTCTTGTGGGCACTGCCTGATAACTACTCTGCATTCCTGGCCAGACTGGGTGGGCGGGCTGTAGGCGCTCCAGGAAAACAATGTCATCACGACAACGGGAGGTTGTGCTCAGACGCGACTGGCTGGCCGGCAGCAGTAGGTGCAGCTTCTCAGGCTGTCCCGGTCTGTGCTGCCCTCTGTGCTCCCACGTCGACCGTCATCATAGTGGGACACTGGGGATTACCGAAAAATAGGGCATATTTAAGTTAAAGGGAAATTCCGGTATTTTTTTCAACTTACTCTCAAGCCCCATTTGGAGTGATGTTTTCTTTTTTTCTTTTGGGGAATGATTCATCATTTAAAAGACACAAAGAAACATGTACACAGTGTGCAACTGTAAGCAACTAAGTTAAACAATTACCAGTAAAAAATACTGGTTAGAAAAGGAATGCTGAGCCTGCCAGGAAAGAAGATCACATTATCTGCACATGAGAGGAGGGTAAATAACAACCTGGTAGATTACTTGGCGTCCAGTATTGCTGCTTGCAGCTTCCTTAAAAAGCCCTCATCCACACTACTTCACATGCAACACTGACTGTGTGGGGTTATAATAATGTTAACATGCATGTAAACTGGTGCCTCATTAGGTATGACTGTATAACATTAACCATATCTCTCTCTCTGCATGGCTCTGAGCACAACGTAGAGTTGGCCTGCACTTCAAGATTAATGGTTTTTTTTTTCTTCTTTCAATTAATCTAACAACTAATGTATGGATCAGTGGGAGATTATATATTTTTACTTGAATTAAATTTAAATTAAGATGGATGGATGGATACTACTACTACTACTAATAATAATAATTACAATAATAATAGGTACAAATTTTTAACTGACAACACAGCTCTATATTGATTAAATCTGTGCTTAATTACAGTGAATAATGGACTTTGGCAGATGTGAGCTGTCAATGTTTGTCGTATTTGGGTACTACTATATCATTAAGTACAGCCAACTATATAGGTATGCATGAATATGTATGATGGATGTAAAAAAAAAAAGAAAAAATGTATATATTTCTAAGTACAATAATTTATCTGACAGGTGTAAATATAAGTGCAAATAAGTGTGCAGTGTTTTACTTTTTTATACTTTTTTTATATTTATATTTCTTATTTAAACGAAAATGCCGTTTTAGGAGAAAAGATGCAACGAAATTTCGTTCATATGTGCACTGTGTGTATGTTGTGAATGACAATAAAGTTTTGAAACTGAAACTGAAACTGAAGGAGCTTTCAGTAAATATCTAAGTTTGGTTATCACCACGTCGCTGTCAAAGTTTATACACTATTTTAAATATGCTGAAAATGCTGATCACTTGTACTCTGAAATTCATTCCTGTATGCGCCTTTAAGCGAGAGACGCGCTCTCCTTGCTTGTGAAGAAGGCTACATGTCTGAAATGGATGAAAGAGAGAAGCTTTTTCATTCATAGTTCACTCACAGCTCTCCTCCTCCCCATTCCCCAAGTCATCCTCCTCTTCCTCCTCCTGTTCCTCTGGGAGAAGAAGTCCATGACAGGGACTGGTGGGTGTAATCTGACTGGGTCCCTCCAGACTAGTGCCCAGCTGCAGCCTGCGCATGTGGCGCACCACGGCTGTAGCATTAAATGCTTGCTGCATGGAGAGAAAGAGGAGGGAAAGAAATAAACCTTCTCTGTCTGACAGCTGTTGAAGGAGAAAACCAGCAAATGCATAAACAATGTGCTTCTTCTCCTGTCAGTCTTAATACAGTTTTTTTTTCAGGATCCTATATTCAACCAAGGCACTGACCTTCCATTTGCTTTTGGCAAAGTTCTTCTTGATTTGAGCACTGACAGATTCATGGATATTCTTGTCCAGAGCTGTGTCTCCACAGATCCTGCAAAATCAGCAGGAATCATTTCACAGGCAGTTTACTGGGGATTATTCTCCGTATCACTTGAATCTGGTGATTAAGGCCAAAATGACTTCCTGATTAAAGGATTAGTAGCCTGACAGGGCATTGATATGAGTTATTTCCACTACTTTTTGGCATTTAATACACAAATGAATTGATTCATTAATTAAATTACACTGACAGAAACTGTAGCCTGTATTCTGTGCGATTGATTACAAGAAGGAAATAATCAATCACCCAGAATATTTGACCTTGACTCAATGTAAATATGTATTCAGCTTAATCTGTACTTCTTTTTAAGTCCATGTAAACTATTTTCTTACGTTGAATACAGCCAAGTATTTCTAGATAAATGCATTAAAAAAATAACTATTCAAACCCTCATCTCAGAGGTGGAAGGCATGCATATTTTACCATTCAACCACAAGACACTGCTTTGTTTTGCAGATAACTAATGTTCCTGCTTATGAGTAAATATGCATTGACTTTCCTACCATGGATGCTGCAGGGCCTGCTCACATGTATATCTTTTCAAAGGATCTTTCTCCATCAGGTGACAGATGAAGTCTTTGGCTGCAAACGAAAATTAGGTTTAAATTTATTTATTTAGGTTATAACAATTAACTCGCACTTGATGTTGAAGATATTTGAGTAATACCTGAGTCTGAGATGTCATCCCAGTACGGAGAGTCAAATTCATACTCTGCTTTCAGAATCTGCTCAAACAACTTGGCATCGTTTTCATCGTAGAATGGAGGATACCCACATAACCTGAGGGAGTGATATTAGAATACATTCATAACTATAAAGCTCACACTTTGCATACGTGTAAATAAAGAATGGGGTTCGACTTACAGTATATAAGAAATAACTCCTATGGACCAGCAATCGACTGCTTTGCTGTACGGCTTCTGAGCGAGCACCTCAGGAGCTGTGAAATACACACAGTGGAGGAACAAAATGACGATATTCCAGCTAGAGGAGCAGTGAATTCAAGTAAACTTGACCTTTGTGTAATGCCATATGATCTGGTAGGTCATGTTAAACAGGTAGAGAGCCCTTCTGAAACACTTGCATTTGACTCAGTAGTGGATGAAATAGCCTCTCACAGCGCAATGAATATAGAGAGGATATCAGATGAAACAGCAAGTGCTGAGCTCGAATGAAAGAGAGGCGGGAGGTCAGGAGCCTCTGGTTGACTACAGAAATGAATGCCTCACCCACATATCCAGGAGTGCCACAAGCTGTGGACATAACACTGCCTGCTCCCTCAATCTTTGATAGTCCGAAGTCACTGATCATAATCTTGGAGTCTTCGTCCATGCTGTAGTACAGCAAATTCTCTGGCTGAAAAAAAAACACAAGGGATTATCATAGGGGAGATTTCAGGAATGACGGCTGACTGCAAGACAAATTTGTGTGTTTCATTTCTGTCTTTTCTCAACTTTAATACCTTCAAGTCTCTGTGCACAATCCCCATATCATGGAGATATTTCACTGCATCCAAGATCTGGTGGATGAGCTGGCTGGCATCTCTCTCGGTGTAGAAGCCTTTCTCCACGATCCTGTCGAACAGCTCACCTCCGGAAACCCTGGCCAGTCAAAATCATGGATAATGGGCCTGCACGTTCATTTTGAGCACTGGCAATGAGTTTGTATTGAACTGGAGCTACAAGCTTCACCTAAGGATTCTTGTCATTCTTAAAAAATATATTAATTTTCCCCTATTAAGCAGCAGCCGACTGCTAATGCTTTGTGGGACACGCACTTCTCATTTGATCACGACATAGACACAGAAACAGTCTGTGAATTATGGATCAATCACCTGATCGATCAATTAATGAATTGTTTTAGCTCTATACTACTAACTCCATACTTTGTTTTGCAAACATTGTAACATTAAAGAAGAAGGAGAACTCACAGCTGCATGACGAGATATAGATGAGAGGTACTTTCAAAGATGTCCTCCAGCGAAACAATGTTGGGGTGCTGGATTCTGAGGGAGATAAATGAGGAGAGATAAATGTAATAAAGTGCATTTTTAAATGAGCCACATGTCTCTAATGCTGACTGTGAATTGGTCTCCAGATGGCATTATTGCTGCATATTTCAGATTTAGGGGGCTCTGTTCTCTCTTCAAACGCTCCAGGAAACTGGAATCGATTCCGTTCTCCCAAACTAATCAACAAAATCTCTGCTCTCAAACACATGAAAGTTTAGTATCGATAACTCCTGCTATGAATAACAATTGATTGCTTTTACGGAGGCCTGTGCTTGCCACTGGTACCATTAACAGGATGAGCGTTGCTGGGAGCGTTGTTGGAGGGAAATGACAGAACGCCTGTAAAAATGCAGCTCACACTCATAAAAATGTACTTTGGGTTGTTTATTATCATGAACCAGTCAAGCATCTCTCTTGGCTCTCGAGTCAAGTTGTGAGTGCATGAGCACGCCATCACTATAACACAGTGGCAGCTGAAAGAGGCAAATTTGACTTTCAGTGGAATGAGCAATCTCTGTGCGCTTTTCAAATCATATTTGAACTTTCTTGATGTCTCATTGCTTATGTCTTATTGCTCTTTCATTTACTTAATGGCGACTTATAGTATTTGGCTAAACTCCACCCCACCCATTCCTCCATATCATTTCCTTTCTTTTATACCGACCCCCCTCCCCATCGTCTATGTCTCTTTCTCTTCACTACACTGCTGCGGGGAACTCCACACCATCTCCGCCTCTGTGTGCTGTTGCCCTGGCAACAGGGACACTAAAAATAGGTCTATCTTCTTTACTCCTGACATTTCCGGTGCACAATCCGACTGTTTCTACTGACACCATGCATTTAGTCACCCATTCAATTGACCCCTGCATATATTCTGCATCTGCACGTTCATTGTTGTAGGACAGGCTGATTCCTCCTGCTGGACACAAACTACAGCTGACCCATTGTGGGGGACTTTGGTGACCTTACCTGTGTAGTACTGCAATCTCATTTTCAATATTGTTCTCCTTGCCTTCCAGTGCTTTCTTGGGGATGCACTTGATAGCCACCAGCCTCTGGGTCCTCTTCTCCTCCGCTAGAACCACCTCTGAGAAAGCTCCCCTAAAGCACAGGCAGCGAGCACACACACACACACGCACACACACACACGCACAAATGCACACATTAGGAGAGAGCAAGAGAAACGTGTGGGAGTAAAGGGTGAAATGGACAAGATAGGAAAGCTAACGAAAAAATCCTTCTTCTTCAGCTCCAGGCCACGAATGGATTGAACGGCGTTAAACAATTTCACAAAATTCAGTGCAAACTATTTTCTAATTTCAAACGAATTAAAGTAAAGTCAGTTATCACATGTGTTATGCAACCAAAAAAAAACCCCACCTTTAAAATTCCCTTGTACTTTGCCTTCAATCATTTCGCTGTGTTTGTATGGAGGGAGTGTCTGTGTGTGCTTGTGTGTGTCGGTGGTGTTTGGATGAATAATTCAAAATGGTGACATTACAGAGAGGTTTTGGGGCTGAGAGAGGCTCAGGAGGTGAAGCAACACTCACTTACAGACATTTATGGGAATAGCGGTTGCTTCAGAAAAATAAGCTATTTTTAAATCATTCAATAATAGATACAGTAAATGAAGTGTGGCTGGTTCTGAAAGAGACAAGACTGTATTATGGATTATGGTGTGCGATGATGAGAGGGAGAATAGTTTGTATTTACACAGTCTCCCCACAGGAGCGTGGGAGGGAGCTCAGGAGGAGGCCTGAATGCATGAACATTGTTAGCAACCACAGGGATCCTGTACACGTCTGTGAAACAACCCGTGGCAGAGAGGCCAGTGGGAGTACCTGGACTTCTCCCGTTGGGACACCACAGTGGATTGTTGCTGACTAACTTTACATAAATCTACAAAGCAAAAAAAAAAGGGGAAATCTCAACCAGCTCTTTTTAGCCAAAATCCTGAAAAAAAAGTCTTGATTCTGAATTACATTCAAAAGTTAAACAGTGTCTCCAGTCTCAAATGTTCCAACAGTCTGTTCCTAAATTGAGCAGCATAATGGCGTTAAGGCAGCTTCGCCAACTTTATTTTAGACCCTGGGAACAGCCAGCAATCCTGAACCAGCCAACCTGAGCGGTCTACAAGGATTCTACTGGTTCAAGAGATGGGATACATATTTTGGACCCTGGTGTGTTTTGTAGACAAGTGGTCGAGTTTGTTGATTCTGGTCAATGAAGGTAGCCAACGAAAGGTTCTGAGAACTGGAATTATGTGCTGAGACTTTTTGGCTTTTGTTACAACCCTGACAGCAGCATCCTGGCCTCACAATAACCTCAGTGTGGGCTTGTGCTAATCCTTAAGATGGCTTTGTACTGTGGCCATCCTGTGCGCAATGAAACAGCACAGCCGAAATGTTTGCACAGCGAAGCTGATACACACGAGGAGAGCAGATTATCACACACATATCCAGTTTCACTCTCAAAAAGCCTGATTGATATCATCTCAAAACCAAATTTCATGAAGCTACTTTCATGTAGGTCTCATTGACCCATAAAAGCATTTTAATGCGTTTACATCTGCAGCATTTACAGCCTGGGTTTCATGAGAGGGTCAGATGTGTCAGACGTCTACTATCAGAGAGTAAAAATCCATTTAGTGTTATTATCTGTTTAGGGGAAAATCAATGGGCCAAGAGAGACAGACAGGCAGATCTTAGAGGTGATGACTGACATTTAATGAATTTATCATGGAAATGTGAGGCAATATCCTGAGATTGTTTGGCGCGTCTGGCTTTCCATCCGCCTAAAGGAGCGCGTGTCACTCCACCGCTCACTGACTACCCACGGACTTCTGGCTCTGCCCCTATCTACTTGAGCTCAGTCATACAGGCTTACACTCCTTCTTGGCCACTGGCTTCCTCAAGGGGATATAATCTGGCATCTCAAAAAAGAGATTTTGAGATGGAAACGCCAGGAAAGAAACCCAGCTAAAACTGGAAATGAACAGCAGGGGAAAAAAAAGACAATGAATACTACTTGCTAATATATTAAACAAATATGATTACTGCTCTTGTAATAAGGGTATTCTCAGTTTAACAAGAGAGTTTAAAATAACAAATGTATCTAAGCTGTCCGTTACGACAGAGAGGAGCGCACTCAATGTTATCATACTGAATTATATCATTTAAAGAAATGTAAGGCTAATAAAGTAACTTGGAACCATCATGTCTGCATCATTTTCAGACATGATTTGAAAGAATGACAAGAGACAATGAGAGAGCTCGACGAGGATGTTCAGGGACGTATGCCCACAGACGCACGTGCACACACACACACACACACACACTGTTCCTCCGTTGCTGTGAGACACATTGTAATTAACCATCCAGTTGCTCATTTCTCCCTGGAGACATTGTAGGTGTGGGTTCTCCGCGGGTTCAGCTTAGGACAAGTAAATGTGAGGAGAGAGAACTCTTCAGGTGTTACTGTGAACTGTGTTCATTTTTCCCTTGACATGAGTAAACGGGGCAAAAGGAATGTTTATCTTAACGCCCAGCCTTATGGACCTGTATTTCTTCTCACATTTACCAGTGGGCAGAGCAGGTTGCACTGATTAGCGCTCCGTCTGTCACCATAAAAGATTTGATTCCGTCAGAAATATCTGGCTTGATCTGAAAGATTTGACACATTATTTTTTTTCAATTTTATGCCTCTATAAATAATCCTGGCACACACATTATCTGGCTGTTAACAAATAGAAATAAATAAGTTACATGGGAGCGACCGACGCATCTGTCATGTCGTCTGTTTTTGTGTACATGATGAAAACTGTAACTGCCCATTTTAATGCATTTTCACAGCTACACAAGAGCTGATGGATAAACAGCGAGAGGCTAAGATCAGAGACAGAATCATTTCCAGATGTTTGCCTAGTTACATTCTGGCAGAAGGAGAAAGGTGTTGTTTTTTCGCCCCTCAAAGGAAACAGAAATACTAATAAATTATCTTCAGAAAAATAATTATGTTTTGTAATCAAAAAAAGGTTCGGTTTGGTTTTGGCACGAGAAAGACTGTGTTAGGTTCAGGTAAAGATCAGTAGTTTCCTTCAGGTTAGAGGACCTTGGTTGTCATGGTTACAATAATCATGGGGTTCAGGTTAGGTGATGATTGAGGCTTTTAAAAGACACTCTTGACCTGCAGCTGGAAAGAGGAAACGTGTGTTTGGAAAAGGGAAACGGACAGCGGCCTCCCGTGTGCAGTCTTTTGTTTTGTTGATCCATCCGCCACTTCACCCTCCGATCCACGCAGACTTTTCTTGCTATGGATGGACGTCATCTAATTTCCTCCTTTTCTTTGGGCATAAATGCTGCGGCCGTTGGAGGTGATCCGTTACTTGATCATGAACACAGGATGTGTTAATCTGAATGTAGTAAAGAATCAAGTTTGAACTGATGAAGATTGAACTGATGATGAGCTGGTGCAGTCTAACTAAGGCCAATCTCACCCTAAATTATAGATATTTACTTCAATGGCAAATATTATTCATAATGGTTTTGTTGTTTGTTCATCTTGTTTTTAAGTCTGCTCTATACAGCCGGTGAAGAAAGGCACATTGGACCTGTTGCAGAAAGCTACAAGCATCAATCAATGTATTGATCTAACCTTATGTAAGTGCGCCCTTCCACCCAAATATGTCTGGAAGTCCCAAAAAAAGCTTTCTCTTTTTAGAGTAATCCATTTTGTGTGTGTTTTTGTTTGAGAAAGGGAGGAAGAAAGGGGAGAGGGCTGTCTGGGTGTGTACATGAACCCATTTCAATTACATTTTTACATCATTATAACAACTAATAAAACATTTTATGTTCATACAAATAAACAGTGGGGCTGGAGCATTCACCAACATTTCTGACGGTATTTTCTGTCTACCAAGCTAAAGTCATGTGTAGGTCAATGCCCTCAGCTCCTCTGTGCAAACAATCCAACCAGCACAAGGGCTTTTCAGCCATGTTTAGTACCGAATAACCACAGTTTTTATACACAGTGTTCATCTGTAGTAGTCACAAAAATGTGACTTCTTTCATACATTTTCAAGGCACAACTTAGTTCAATTTCATTTCAGTGTCATTAATTTCTTTGATGAGTAGTTTCTTTCTAGCAAGCTCTGCACATCACCAAGCATTTGTAATGCATTTGAGGGCTGCGGTCTGAAATGCCTGTTAATTGTCCCGAAGCACTTCATGTGTGTCCGTCAAACTGCCAGCTCTCTTTAATGTCTCCCCCAACAGGCCTTGTAAACTGTCCAGTATAATGCATCAACATCGCACCAGTAGAGGACTCAGATCACCAACCCCGAATAATACCAACTTATCTTGTTAGAACAAGCACTTCATATTTCACACTGCAAACCAACTGAGGGCAAAACATATATGGTATGAATAAAGGAAATGATAACTTCCTTTGCATGAGCCAGAGGGCAATATGAAACTCAATGTAGGTCCCAGAAATGTTGGATGGCAAACATTTCAATAATTTAATGTTCAATAAGTTACATGACCTTAATGTTTTAGATTTAAACAAACCTAATGCAATTCTGTGGGACCTGTTGACAAACTGGATTTGACATATGATTGAAAACACTGTCCATACACAGGGTTAGGGTTAGTATGCCAACCGTTGTGTTAGCAATGACCTTCTGGACCAGGGTGAGTACTGCCAGTCAGGTAGAAGACTAAATCCAACACTAAAGCGTGTTTTTTCTCAAAGAAGACCTGCTGCAGACCGAGCGGAGGCCCGGTTGTAAAGTTTTTTTGGGTTGACCTGATTTGTCCAGCCTTTAGACACAGCCGGGGATCATTGCCATGATGTTTTAAAACAATCACAGCCTGTCAGTGGCAAAAACAAGTTCTTTTTTTGAAGCTGTTGCAGCTGTTTCGCGGTTGCTGGTTATTGTGTTCTTGCTCAATACTGGACGCATTCCAATAATTGTTGTCCTTTTTAATCAGTTAGACCTCAATGCTTAAAAGACGTTAAAGATAAAGATAATTATCCATACATCAGACCAGCTGAGGAACAATAACAAACTTTAATCACCAGAAAAACTGACAACAGAACTTTACGCGACAAAATAGTTTCCATGTCTGCTCAACTGTGAGAAACACCATTGATTTAAATTAGGGATTGACTGATCATATTAGGTGTTTGTCAGTGAGCTTTAGCGGTGATGATGGGCAGAATTTCCCTTTGGAGAGCCTGATGAACTAAACGTTACAGTTTTAACATTATTTACTATTTGAAAATAGAAATGACTGGTCCTCTTCTGCCTTTCATTTCACCTGTGCTAAACTGATCTCAATGTCTGTGTTGTCTCATTTCCATTCAGTCGCACTCAGGCGTGGCATCACATCTTCAAACAGGCCAAGGAAACTCCGAATAGAGAGTGTTACTCATGATCTGCATTTCAGCTGAGGCAAATCACGTTGTTGGAGCAGAGAAGTATTAATGCGGATAACAAATGAAATAACAAATATGTCACAGAAGGGTGACAGACATGATAACTGTAGAGGACAGCTTGTCCTGAAGTGGACTCCAAGCAGAGGTACACTGTGGGGATTAGCTGGAATTAAATACAAAATTTCAACATAAATCAATTAATTTCACAGTCTGAATTCCTGGATAAAGCCTCTCTGTAATCTTCTCTCCGAGCATAAGGAGCTTTCCGTCAACACATTAATTCTGCCCTCTGCCAGGTCCAGCAATAGTGACAGGGGGAAAGAATATTACTACAGCTTTTCTCCATTCTTACTGTCTATTACTATCCAAGCAATTCACTCCCCCAATCCATACTATATAACTTAATAATAATACTTGAAATTATTATTAATATCTGGACGTATCTGGACAATATGCATTGCAAACAGCTTGCACAGCCCTGAGACAGGCTGGTGGAGTCACATTTGATGTCCTCCTGCAGGACTCTACATGAGCAGACAGTCTCATCTTTTGCCCACCGCTATCGCTTTCTGAAAGTGAACCAGAGTTGCACAGTCATTAATATCTGATTCTGTGCACCCTCCTCCGGGGAACAGGTGTGGGACCAAAAAGAAAGAAAAGAACCACACTCCATATGGCACACTCATGTCATCACAGGTGGACATGTGCTCGGGCACTTGTACGTTTGGTGGGGAGGTGCCCCTGGCCATCTGGGCTCAATCCTGTCCCCCTGGAGAGTTTGGTCACAGTTCAGTGTGAGTTAATTCCTCACTATAAGTGCGCGGGTCAACCTTTCAACATGTCCTCCGAACTATAATGACCACTTAAGTTGTTGATTCCAACCATCTTATATGACATTAAAGAACACTTCCATCATGACCCATAACCAACTTTCCTTTGTTCCCATGTTATAAATCAACACGTTGATTAATGTCTGGTTGTCTTAGGCACAGAAACAGGTTAGGTTGAAGGCCAGATAACGTCCAGCACGTCGCCTGTATGGTAGATCCGGGTTAGGGTTCAGGAAAGGTCATAGTTTGGGTTGAAATAAGAAATAAGAAGAAAGAAACCACTGTCTTGACTCAAGTCTAAAAAACGGGAAATTAAAAACTCTCCCACTTCAACGTCCATGAAAACATCTGTCTCCACTCACCGCGGGCAACGGGGATGAGCCTCTCATACTAAAGCTCAGTGTGTGCGGGGACCATCCACCACCCCTCGCTTTATATTTTATAGATGTGTCTCCTACTTCCCTGGGGTCACAATTACTTAAAAATCCCAACAATCTGGATAAAGTTACAATATCTAGATGGAGTAATATTCATTCCTTTTCATCTTGGAAACGTCACATAGCTTATATAACGGCAAAAGTGTCCAATTGTTTTGAAATTCTGCATTTCAAATATTATATTTGTACTTATTTTACTATAGTTTAGTTCCTGTTCAGAAGTGTAATGTAAAACCACAAAGAAGACCGGAATAAGAATTGTAAAAGTGTAGAATAACAGACAGTTTATCAATAAAAAACAAATAATCATTGAAATTAAAAACTTTGTTAGTTATCTGAAGAGCAGACAAAGTGTTACAATCAGGCGGTGAAGTTCATGGAAGGAAAGTGTATTTTAAAACACAGTATGTATTAATTCAGATGTGTATTGCTGCCAAAGTGTAGAATTCTCCAGGACATCAGATGTTGTTCAGCTAATGAGACAATGTGAACTAAATGGGTAGTGTTTATGTTAATAGTCCATGTTTGGTTATGCATGAGTGGGACTTCATGTCTTAAATAGCTGTATAAAGTCATTGCGGACCATTAATCATTTATGTTGCTATTTAGAGAAGGTTGGCAGGTACAGTTGTCTTCCACATTTCAATCATGGAATGTGTATCATATTATTATAATTTATAACTCATATTTTCTGTTGTGTAAACTGAAATAACTGAACAAATTAAAACGAAAGACATCATGACCATAATTCTTGTCATATATTCTTGGAATGCTCAGTGCACTCTCAAGAGGGAAACTGTTGAATCATTATCCAACACGAGGACTCAAATCTGAGTCAAATCAAGTAAAAGTCAAACGAGGCATGATGGTGACAGGCACATCCAGAGTGACTGTAAAGTTGGTTAACACAACTCTACAGTAACGCTGCAGCCATAACAGCATGGAATTATTAACCCCAAAACCCCACAGTTTCTCCCATTATATGTACAATTTCAATGTACTGTGTGACCTACAAGTACCCAACAGTAAAGTGCACTCAGGTGCCACGTGGAAGTTTAATGATATCTTAACTTTAACACCAGAAACCAACAACTGCAAGAAGTCTTAAGCCTGAACCACATTAAAGGGTCAGTTTTTGCTTTTGTATCTAGGTATTCAGATTGCTTCCATTTTACCCTCATAGAGATTCAAGACATCCACCGCTGAAGCGTATAGAGCCCTGAATACGATGGAGTAAATACTGACAAAGCAAAACATTGACCTGGAATTTATCAGAAGCACTGTGCCTTTCCAGAGACAATAACCCAGTCATAGCTGCAGAGCAAAGGGGGCCCAGTCAATAAATGCAGCCTAACCCTGAAAAGAGGAATAAACTCTCTGTACAACTTACGTTCCCAGCACATCTTTGAAGTCATAATGTTCTTTGATGTCCGATGTCTTCTTTTTCCATCCATTTCCATCCTCTCCAAGAGGCATCCTACAATGCTGATCGGATTTGCCACACTACAGCTGTGAGCAAAAGAAAAACAGAAACAGTAAATAAGATAGGCACAACTATTTCTGACCACCAAAAACACATAATCAAAAACATGAAACTGGGACCTGAAGAATGGAGCTGATCTGAACCGCTGTTGGAAATACTGATTCCAACGGGGAATTTTTGTTACATTTGAAATAGCCAAAGATGAATAAGATTACAAACATTATATCATGTTATGGCAGACCCTTTTCAACAATCTTTTAATTCTCTAATTCGATGACAGAACAAACATTATGGCAGAGCAGAGTGGGATAATAAATCAGGTCTTGACTTGTAAAACCACCGTCTATTGGCATAATGTTAGACCGCAAGAAATATTCTGCCTCTGCACCCGTTTAATAGATCCATTACAGTTTGGCTGACTGATGATTGTTGCATAAAGCCACAGCCATTACACCATTGATTTTCCTGATTAAAGGTCATGGTTACTGCGGCTGTTTGAATTTTTAAGACAACAAAGTTTGATTGCGCTGTGGGACAATGATATCAACAACTCAAGCCTCTGTGGATTTGTACTTTAAAATGCCAAACCACCTAAGTAAAACAGAAAAACTTGAATCTTCAGGCGTGGTCTGTATTTGTATATGTATTTGCAATTATTGGAGACTAAATTTGAGGTAAACACACGTAATGCTGAACCAAATCATATCAATAAAGACATCCATAAAGAATAGATCAAATAAATATGCTCACAGATTAACTGGTACTACTACCCCTGCACCCTGACCCACCCCCTACCCCCAAAAATAGCCCCACATACAACCATAGATGCCTTAGCTGACAACTAGGCGGATCAACAATAAATAGCAACAAATAACAGCTTGGAAGTAGGACAAACAGTGCAGCAGAGAGACAGTCACAAGAAAGGAACCATATTCCGCCCCAAAAAAAACAATGCATGGTCAGTAGAGAGGATAATTCCAGCTCGGGGACTCAAACTGTATTTCCCATTTGAGGCATTATGGAGTCAAATAGAACAGACCTAAAGAGGGGAAACGAATACAACAAGAGTTTGATGACATGGAAATTGTATTCCACTGAGAAATATCCAACAACCTGCTTTGCATTAAGGCTGCAGGGGGTGAGTGACAAACAGAAGGATGGATAGAAATTTGTGAAGAAGATACAGGCAATATTGAAAGGATTTTTTCTGGTGGTGATCATGCAAGCAGGCTACATAAAGAACATGTATTGTGGGTGTTATGCAGCGCTCAAGGGGATGGCAGTCAAGAGAAGACCGCATCTTTAAGTTAACGGAGGCTGCGGACGTGCGACATGGAAGCGCACCGAGCATCCTTTAAATGTTCATTCTTGAACGCAATGCTACACATTTGTAGATACATTTTAGTAAGCACACAAGTGGGAAAAAAACGTACCTAAATGGCGATCTGTGGCTAGGATGTCTTCTCCTTCCCTCTGGGAGCGATGTGGTTGCTGTGCTTGTGCGCAGCGCTGGATCCGCTCCTCCTGACGTCAAGAGTACCAAACGTCTGTGGACGTAGTGCAGCATGAAATCACTTACTGTTCTTTTGACAACGTGATCTGCGAGTCACCTCATGATAGTCAAGACACCGTCTGTTGTACGCGAAACAGTTTTTTTTTTTGGTTAAACTGCTAGTTCAAACCGGAAGAATGTGTCGCTGTCGATAGTTTATAACAAGACACACACAAACAGCCTATCAGGATCAAAGACGACTCGTGCATGCGACTGAATGGATCTAATACACTTCCAGGTGATTTGGGATAATTTCCAATAATCAAGGCAACTCATGGCTTCACTCTCTCCCACAATCTGTGGTCACACTGCCCAACATAAGTTGAGCCCACCTGGGCTATACCACACTGCATCTCAGCCAAATTTTTGCTCAGTTACAATGAACATGAGTTAGCCCAGTTAAAGCCGATCTAACCCTGGTAAAGCCCATGGAATGGTTGGCTGGGTGGTTGTATATATAACATAACATCCCACTGTACAGTAGACCTATAAAGTACAGTGCAATACTGTAAAGGTTATAATAATTGTTATTGCAACTACTAGGCCTTCCACCACTACTAGTAATAATAATGACATATTGTTTTGTGTTTAATAGATTTACTTTGCAATTCAGCCTCAGCACAATTTTATAACATTAGGACCCGTACTAACATACATAATATCAACGGCTTGTATTAAAAGACAGCTGACTGACCAAAATACAAAGGAGGCCAGAAATAACATCGCAACAATTCATCTATCACGATCACTGGCTGGCACACCATCAGCGTACTACCATTCCTAAACTGTAGGGGGCAGCACTGCCTTGAGTAGCGCTTTTATTCCCAACACACTAAACAAATCGATCTCAACATCCGGGCTGGAGTTTTCAAACAACGCTAGCTAGCCTTACACATTTTGCTCAGGGAACTACGACACACTTTGCTGAATTGGTGGTAAGATTGGCTTTTAAAAGCTAATTTATTTGTTTTCATATGCGTGTATATGTACATTTATATGCATATACAGGCTTAGCTGTGTTCTTAGAAAGCCAGCTAGGAAACATGCTATCAGCCGCTCGCCCTGCTTTGTTTCATATGAGCTGTGCTAACGCTAACTGGTACAGTTTGCAATGGATCCGCTGTTAGTATTGTTATCAATAGGACGATGATCTTTAACTTTGATGAAATGCATGTTACTCGGGCAAAATTTAAAGTAAGTTTGATTATTTTGGTTATTCTCTAGCAGGCTAAGTTAGCTTGTCGTCAAAGCAGCCAGCTATGTCTGCGAGCTCCAAGAGGAGAAGAGCCACTTCACCATCCAGCAGTGTCAGCGGAGGGGGCGACCTCGAAGATGTCTCCTCTACTCCTGGAAGTGGCAGAAAAAGAAAAAGAATGTCCGGTGATCCTCCTGTAGATTCGGTAAGTGCACTAAATCCTTGTGATCGTAGCAGGGTTTGTGGTTTATTAATGTATTCCCCGACTTTTCGTGTTTGAATAAGTAAATATTCGAAAAGGGTGTTAAAGATCCTCAATTACTTATGTTGTCTAGATTGCTGTATGCCACGAGCTGTTCAACGCTGTCAGGGATCACAAGGATGATCAAGGGAGACATCTCTGTGAACTCTTTCTAAGGGTACCAAAAAGAAGGTATTGTGACATCTTTCTTATGACCTTTGCTGGGTAACTCGGTCAGGTAAATCAAACACAATGCCGTGGAAGATTCTGAAAATAATAGTGATGTTTGTTCCAGGAATCAGCCTGACTATTATGAGGTTGTGTCCCAGCCAATAGACATGACAAAAATTCAGTATAAACTGAAGTCAGAGGATTATCAAGATGTGGAGCAGCTTACTGCAGATTTCCAGCTGATGTTCAACAATGCCAAGTCATTCTACAAGGTAGGAAGAAAATAACACGTAGGTTCTAAATCTTTCGTTCCCTTATGTATCCGATACACCTGGCGATTTGCTGTAGAGAAACTTGACAATACAGTGTCTGTAATTACCGTATGTAAATATGATGCTTGTTGGAGGTGGAAAAATTCTGACATCATAATGTAGTGTTATAGTTAATTTACAAAAATTTACTCATGAAAATCTATCTTGATTCTGTTTTCCTTTCATGCTCAACAATCCAGAGTAACACTGAGGAGTATCAAGCCGCCTGCAAGTTGTGGGAGGTATATCTGCAAACGAGGAATGACTTTTTGCAGACAGGAGATGGAGAGGAGGATGATGAAGACGGGGATGATATGATGGATAATCCAGGGATGTCAACTGAAGATGAGGTCAGTTCTAGGATGTGTTGTTGTTGCCGTTGTCGTCCAGGATAACTCGCATGTGAGTCGCGTATTGTATTTTGATAATTTGATACGTCCGTGCTGTTCAAAATATGTGTTTCTGTTCGGGAAATGTTTTCGTCGGACCACGGTGGTGCAAAAAACGAATGTGTGCATAATCATTTTATGGTTATCTCGTAGACTCCAACTGGCAGTTTAAAGGAAGTGTTAGAGCAGCTCCTGGAGGCTATAGTGTCGTACACTGATCCCTCAGGTCGTCTGATCAGTGAACTCTTCCAGAAATTGCCTTCCAAAGTGGTAAGTCATTGAAGAGTTCCTGTACCTCAGATAAATCCCCTGAAATTTGACTCAAATAAATATATTTGACCATTATATGCAAAGTGCTGATCTGTACTTTCTAACCCCGTTATCTTTCATAGCATTACCCGGACTACTATGCCATTATAAAGGATCCAATAGATCTGAGAACAATCGCTCAAAAAATACAGGTAGTCAATTCCCTTGCTGCCTTAATGTGCGAGAGTCTTCTCAAATACAACATATTGATATTCTTTTCAAACCCACTTCTAATTTATTTTATTCACATAGATTGGATCCTATAAAAGTGTCACTGCTATGGCCAAAGACATTGACCTGATGGCCAAAAATGCAAAAACATACAATGAACCAGGATCTCAGGTTTTTAAGGTAAACACCTTTTTTAAATAATTGAATGTATTTAATTTTGGAAGATGTAACAATCGTGAATGTAACATTTGTTCTGTTATTGTGTAGGATGCTAACAACATCAAGAAAGTCTTCATCCAGAGAAAAACTGAACTTGAACACGCGGAACCCACTAAATCTAGTCTTCGCATCAGGTATTTAGGTTCTGTTTTTTTTGTGAAATATTTTCTTTATAAATTCCACATAAAAAAAATATTAACTGACTTAGGAGATCATGATGTGACCCACATTCGGTGTTTCTTGTGTCTCAACTTTGACTGTGCAGAAATCGCAGGTCTGTCCAGGGGGATCGACTCTCTGGCGTCAGCGTAGCACTTCAGTATGGCTCAGAGAGCGAAGACGACCCTTTGCTCTCTGGTAAGTATCAGCACCTTGGGCAGTAGAAAAATGTACCTTGTTTGTGCTGAAAAAATAGCTATGTTAACCATACACATGTATGTAGGGTCTGTGTGCTATGACGAAGGAGAGTCAGAGGCTGAGAGTCAGAGTTCTAGTATGGAGATGAGTAACCCGATCTTCCAGCTATATGAAGCCGTGAGAGGTGCAAGGAACAACCAGGGGCAGCTCTTCTCTGAACCTTTCCAGCAGCTGCCCTCTCGCAGGGAGTACCCCGACTATTATCAGCAGATCAAACAGCCTGTTGCTCTGCATCAAATCAGGTAAAGGAAATTCACTTTGATAATATTATGTAGTCAAGAATAAATGTGGGTTGGAATGAGGCTTGAGCTCATCCTGAATATTTGACCTGATAGTTTGAGATAAAGCTAAATTTTTATTGTTACTTTTTAACATTTTTAGGGCAAAGATGAAGAATGGCGAGTATGAAAGTGTGGAACAAATGGACACCGACCTCTCTTTGATGTTTGAGAATGCAAAGCGCTACAACATGCCTAACTCAAGCATTTACAAACGGGCCTTTCGTCTGCAGCAGATTTTGCAGGTAATGATCCCAGCTTGTGCTAGAACACGTTTACACTCAACAGTTAGGCCAAATAGGGTTATAGTACTATTTAATCCTTTAGTCCAATGAGTTGTCTGTTGATTTTTTTTCAGGCAAAAAAGAGGGATCTCCTGAGGAGAGATGATGAGGATGGAGACAGCATTCTGTCGTCTGATACCGGGAGCATTAAGAGAAAAAGGTTGACATTTTGTTTTATCTCCCTCTTTATTGGGTTCTCGCCTTGAAAGTTTACATTCATTGCTCAAAAGCATGTAGAACCTGCAGCCATCCATACTTATTCTTATTCTGTTTTTCATGTTTTTAAGCCACAAGAAAAATGTCAAAAAAAACAGGATGAAAGCCCTATATGCTGCAGTGACTGACACAAAGGAGGCAGGTACCAATCGCCGCCTTTGTGATCTTTTTATGGTCAAGCCGTCAAAGAAGGACTACCCTGACTACTATAAGGTCATCCTTGAACCGATGGATCTGAAGACTATTGAGCACAACATTCGTAATGAACGTTACCTGACAGAGGATGCTTTGATGGAAAACATGAAGCTAATGTTCCGCAACGCCCGGCATTATAATGAGGAGGGATCTCAGGTAACATGTGTAATAGATAAATTGACAGAATATGCAACTGTCCACTTTGCTATTAGTGAATGCACATCAATATTGGCATGAGCTAAGATCTGTTCTTTCTGTCGGGTAGGTATATAATGATGCTGACGTTCTAGAGAAGATACTAAAGGACAAGCGCAAGGAGTTAGGACCTGAGGAGGAGGAGATGGGATCTCCCAAACTGAAACTAAGTATGTTTGATTATACATTTGTTTTGAATGTTTAGCCCATTCATTATACATCCAAACGATAACAATAATGATATTAACAGATATTTGGGGAGATATTAGAACATGGCTTCATTTTGATATTAGTCCTAGTGTGTCTTGGCTTCACTGTTCTACCTAAAAACGATTTTCTTTTAATCTAATTGTTGTTATTAATTTAATCTAGGAAAGAGTGGTGTTTCGCCAAAGAAGTCCAAATACCTCACCCCTCTCCAGCAGAGGTTAAATGAGCTCTACGATGCTGTGAGAAACTTCACTGACCGCCGAGGTCGCCGGCTGAGCACAATCTTCCTCCGTCTGCCTTCTCGTGCCGAGTTGCCAGACTACTATGCTACCATTAAGCGACCGATCGATATGGAACGCCTGCGAAGCCACATGGCTGCGGGTCGTTACCAAGATGTTGAAGCCCTGGTGGAGGACTTTTCTCTGATGTTCAACAATGCTTGTATATACAATGAGCCTGAATCTCTGATCTATAGAGATGCTCTAGTGTTGCACCGGGTGCTGCTGGAGACACGCAAGCAGCAGGAGGGAGGTGAGGACTCTGGGCCTCCTGCTGTTGGACCTCTGGTGCGAGAGCTGATTAGGAACCTGTTTGTATCTGTGCTGGGTCACCAGGATGAGGTCGGCCGTTGCTACAGTGACTCCCTGGCGGAAATTCCTGCTGTGGACCCAGACGCCACTGAAAAGCCACCGATAAACTTTGATGTGATTAGAGTGAACGTGGAACGTGGCTGCTACCGGAGATTGGACGTGTTCCAGGAGCACATGTTCGAGGTGTTGGAGAAGGCGAGGAGGCTTCACAGGTATATCCTTTCACTAAACCGCATTTTGGTTGTCTGAGGCTTCACCAGTAAAAGTAAAATTTCTGGCTCAGTTCAGTCTAGCCAAGGGACAAAAGAAAACTTCTACAAATTTAAAACATTTATCTATACAATATTGTCCACTTACTTTGTAATTGTTTTTTTAGTAGTTCCCTTGCCGTGTTGTTTTTGATGTTTACATAATGTTCTTTTTGTACTTGCAGGACTGACTCAGAGATATTTGAGGATGCGGTGGAACTACAGCAGTTTTTCATTAAGATCCGGGATGAGCTCTGCAAGAATGGAGAGATTCTGCTGTCTACAGCAGTCAACTACACTGTAAAACACCTGCACAGTGATGTGGAACAGGAAAAGAGGGAGAAAATTCCAAAAGAGATCGAAGAAGACAAGGAAAAAGAGGACGAGGAGGAACAAGACAAAGGTGTTTGAGCTTTGTCTCATATTATACACAGCTTTGAGGAGTGTTATGAAATGTTGATGAGATTCCTATTTAATATAAAATTATATTATATATAGATAAAAAAGCAGATGACCTGCCAGGAGAGGAATGGCAGTCAGAGTCCGAGACAGAGCGTGTCTACACTCAGGACTGCAGCTTTGAAGACATCACCTACCATGTGGGGGAGTTTGTTTATGTGGAGCCGTCAGAACCAAACCTTAAACCTCACATCGTCTGTATTGAACGTCTATGGGAGGATGAAGCAGGTAACCAAATTACAACTATTTATTGCACAAAAATTAGACAGACGGTTTGCTTATAAATGACATGGACCTTCAATGGGGAATGGGCCATTCTGATTACCGGACACAAACAATATTTCAAAATAAAATTGTACAAACTGCAGATATATTGGATTTGTTGCGTCATACGTTATTACATATTAGGGAGCATAGTATATTGAGATAATAGTAAGAGTGATGCAAAGATAGATAAATAAAGGTCCAATTTTATTTTTGCTGCTATATTGTTAACATGACCTTGTCTTTGTGTGAAAAGGTGAGAAGTGGCTCTATGGCTGCTGGTTCTACAGGCCTAGTGAAACCTTTCACCTGGCCACACGCAAGTTTCTGGAAAAAGAGGCCTTCAAGAGCGACTACCATAACAAAGTCCCTGTCCGTAGAGTCTTGGGCAAATGTGTGGTCATGCTTGTGAAGGTAAGGCTCTAATTCTATGGAAGCGGAATCATACAAAGTTGTTGTGTTTATTAATACAAGGATGGTTGAACCTACTCTGATGTCTTTAGGATTATTTCAAACTTCAACCTGAGGGCTACAAGGCTGAGGATGTCTATGTCTGTGAGTCCCGCTATGCTGCCAGGAACAAGTCGTTCAAGAAGATCAAGATATGGGCCTTGCCTGCGAGCTCTGTGAAATTAGTCCCTCGAGAGGTGCCGTTGCCTGTCATCCGTGTTGCTTCCATGTTTGCCAAGCCTGACCTGGAGAAACTGGCATTTTTATATACAGGCAGTGGCAGTTTTGTGGAAAAGGTGAGATGCTGCTTTATTTTCCAGGGTTTAAACTTGACTAAACTTTACACACTGTAGTCGGCGACGGCAGTAAGTTCGGCTAGTTTTGCTGTTAAGCTGTCAGCTCTGAACCTAAAAGGCAAATCATTTTTCCTTAGGTCGAATAGAAGTGATTTTCCATTATAACATAGTTACATATTTACCTCTGCCAAGGATTGGAAGGACTATGCGCGAAACACTGAGCCGATTTTCATTAGTGGATCGTAGGCGAAGGAAGAACCCATATCTTGGGGAATACCCACATAACAGGATACATCCAGGAATTTTGTTTCACTTTCTTTGCCCTGGAAATATTGTTCCTTTTTGACATACATTTTTCTGAATATATTTCCTTGACCATTTTTATGTAAAAAATTAGACGCATTCCTAATATTTGTTATTTTTAGAGACCTATGATTTCTGTTGCAGATTTGCACTGATTAGAAGAGTGGGCTGTTGACCTTGATGAAGGTCCGCCCTCTCAAAGTGCACTTCGAATTAATTAATTATACAATATCCCTTTCATATGCAGATGACCTTTATTCCGGGACTTAGATAACATTCAAAGATTACTTTGAATTTGCTCTATTCGTGTCCCTGCTCATCTGCTCTGAGTCTGGTTACATTTATTTTCATGGAAAATGGGTCACTACAGCAGCAAATAAAAGGACACAACAAAGACAAACGGTTAGTTAAGATAACAGGGTTATATCACTTCCACATGTGTCTACTTTTGGACCTAATCCCAGAAGGCATGCAAAATCAGGACGTTAACCCACTAGCCAAGATCAGTGTAAAGGACAAGTCTGGAGGCGAGATGGAATAAAAAGCCAACAAGGACGATGTCAGGAGGCCTCGACTACAGGGGATTAATTAACTCGTAGATTGTAAGCAGACATTTCTTTCCAAGGAGCTGGGTAGCAGCTGAGTAGCTAATTGTAGGGATAGAAGTTTGTCACAATATAAACAAACATCTGAGTCATTAATCTGTACATGTTTATTCATATAGGAGCGAGAGGACGTCACTATGGAGATGAGCGGGGCTGAGCCTGGCTGTCAGTACTATGAACAGTTACAGTACAACAGTGTGTGGGTTAAAGTTGGAGACTGTGTTTACATCAAGTCACACGGTCTGTCAAAGCCCCGGGTTGCCAGGTTGGTGAAAGTATATTTCTGCTCCCTAGGCCTGTTGTTGAAAGGGATTAGGGCACATTGGCCCAATGTCATTATGATGGCATCATTAACCATTGATCATGGGACTCCCTGGGTTGTAGGATAGAGAAGCTGTGGGTGCAGAATGGAACTACTTACTTTTTTGGACCCATCTTCATTCATCCTGAGGAAACCGAGCACGAGCCGACAAAGATGTTCTACAAGAGAGAGGTGTTTCTGAGCAATCTGGAGGAGACCTTGCCCATGACCTGTGTCATAGGTACTGTATTCATTCTTCACGGGACCTGTGTTCACATATAGAGAGCCAACACATCCTTCATGTCACAAACTACATCGTCTCCCATTGTTTTTTTTAAATGCTTTAGTCATTCATGTCAAAGCTACGCTTTTTAGATATTGGTCCGATGTACATACACCTGACAAAGCTTTTTTATTCTTATTGTGTACTTTCAGGCAAATGTATGGTGTCCTCGTTTAAGGACTACTTGTCATGCAGACCTACGGAGGTTTCGGAGGAGGATAACCTGCTGTGCGAGAGCCGCTACATTGAGACTGAGAAGCAGATGAAAAAGTTCAAGGGGCTAAAGCGCTTCTCATACTCCTCCAAAGTGGTGGAGGATGAAATCTACTATTTCAGGTTTGTCGGTTCACTTTCGACTCAAATTTTGATTCAGTGCAAAACAATTTGATTCCCAGTCTGCATTTGCTTTCTCTTGTACTGGTATTGTATTCAGGAAATTGATAGTACCACAAAAGGAAGCATCGCCTTTTTTGAATAAGAAAATAGAAGAGTTGGAGGTTAAACTGGCAGATATTGAGGATGCAGATGATGATATGGATGACATGGATGAGGAGGAGGAGGCCATGGAGACGCCATCTATGCCTCAGATGCAAACCCCTCTCCCAAATGATATGGACAGTCAGCCCTACACACCTACCCAGGTACCAATGCAAGTCCAAATACCATAGCCCACTTAAGCCTTTTCTAGAACATTAATATATATGTCCAAAAGTTCAAATCCCTGCTTCCAATATGAACACTAAGTTGGATTTTTAAGTTAATTGTTTGTTCACAGTCCACACCGAAGATTAAAGGCTTGTCAAAGAAGGAAGGGGCCAAGAGGAAGATCAACATGAGTGGCTATATCCTGTTCAGCAGTGAAATGCGGGCAGTCATCAAGGCTCGACACCCAGACTTCTCCTTTGGGGAGCTGAGTCGACTGGTGGGCACAGAGTGGAGGAACCTAGAGGCGACCAAGAAAGCAGAGTATGAAGGTGAAGAAAGCTGTGTGTGAGTGTACATGTTCTGTAATAGGAACTGAGGTCATGACAGAGTTATTTCTATATGTTGCAGAACGTGCAGCCAAAATAGTGGAGCAACAAGAACGTGACAGGCCACCCCAGAAGCAAGCATCCCCAAGAGCAGGTACCCCACTAGGGTCACTGATGGGGGTCGTGCCTTCGCCTAGCACTATGGGCATGATAAACCACACCATGACACCTGTGTTAGGTAACCCCTCTCAGAGACAGCAGAAATATTTTACAAGATGGCACCAGGAAATGAGGCTGGACTGTTTGAACAGTTTTTAACAATTGAAAACTTATTTCAAAACTACCCTCATACAGGACCACTTTTCTACTTTTGCTGTTTCATGTTTGTTTCTAGTTATTATTTTCACTAACTCCATATTCCAGTTGCATGACATTTACCGCATGAATAACCTTTACAATCAGTTAACTTTCATGCTCGTTTTGCCTGCTAACATTTTTTTATTTGTATCATCAGTCCCTTTCACGTCTGACTTTGAAGGATTCACACTGTGGAAAATAATCCAGTCAAATCTAGTCCTTTACTCGTGGCATACTACTGTGTTTTATTTACACCTCACCACTGCTCTTCTTTACGACAGCCGGGCTTTTCAATCAAGTGAAACATTGAAGTTCCAAAAATGCACAGATTTGCTTCTCTCTTAAATAAGACAGACTAACACTAACTTTTTCAGGCTAAAGTTATCCACTCACAAATTATCCTTTTAAAGTCAATGTTTGAAAGGGGCCACTGTATGCAGACGTAGTGCATGTTTTTGTCACTGCATGTCACTTATGCATGGATATGTTGTCATCCTCTCTTCGCCCTCCTCCCTAAGGCATGATGGGAGCTTACGGCCCACCTTACATGCCCTTGCAGGGCCCCCATGAGGGTTTGTTGAGTTTGGCCCCAATGCCACCTTACCCTGCAGGGGGGCCCCACCTTCCTCCTCACCATCTTCATCAAGGTATGCCTGGGTACCCTGGCATGCTTAATCAGGGTAAGGGCTACTGTCCCAGCCACATCTGCTCAGTCACATCCAATCGTGTCTCTCCTGGCGGAGGGGTTTACCTGGTTCACAGGCTACTTCTTTGTATTCACACCCAACACCAAGAATATACAAGATCCATATTCTCACATGTATGCATTTGATAACACTGATACCCAACTACTAACTTCCAACTGATATTCAAAACCTACAAAAGTACTTACTTTGGTAAAATGCTTTATTTTCATATAGGGTCACTATTACCAGGTAGAAATCACTGATTCTCATTTAACAGGTATGATGGGTGCCAATATGAATGGCATGTCAGGAAGTCCTGCATCGGGAAACTTTATGCAGCAGGTGAGCTACAATCCAGACAGGGTTTTGTTTTATTATTGCTTATTCCACATATTGTGCACATACTGAAATAACTTGTTTCCATCTTAGCCTGGGATGTTCAGCCCAGGACATAATGCTCCACCACCATATCCTGGGCAGGGTCAACCCTCACACCTGCAGCCCACCACTCCCATGTTTGTGGCTCCACCACCAAAAACCCAGAGGGTGCTCCACTCAGAGGCCTACCTGAAGTACATTGAGGGCTTGAATTCAGAGTCTAGCACTGTCAGCAAGTGGGACCAAACACTCAAAGGTGCCTTGTGTTTTCATTTTTAAAGTTATATTATCTCAATATTAGCTGATTTTGTCTGCATGCGATTACTTGTTTCCTTCTGATATTGTATTTGTTAGGGTCATGTTTTATATAAGTCAAATATACTGATGTAGAAATGTTAACTGGTTGTGATTACCAAACAGTAGATGATAGAAACAGGTTTATTAAGATATCCATATGGAAAATGATGCATTCATTTACACATTATCTATAAATAATTCCTAGCTGCTCAGCTGCAGTGCCTGTTCTCTTTTGTTGTGTGCTTAAACAATCAGAAGCATCGCACCACTCAAAATAGTGAATGTAATTTGCCCGTTGTATAATTACTTAATTGAAGAACCTTGTGTGTCCATAACAGCTCAACGGCGAGATACTCACCTGACCAAAGAGCAGGAGAGCCGGCTGCCAGCTCATTGGCTGAAAAGCAAAGGAGCCCACACCACCATGGCAGATGCTTTGTGGCGCCTGCGTGACCTGATGCTGAGAGACTCTCTGAACATCTGTCAGGCCTACAACCTGTAACATGTAGGACTCACACCTCGTGTAACCAGCTCACTCACTGCTCTTACCCTGAAGCTCAAGAGTTTAGGAAGGATTATAGACCATAGAAGCAATATTTTATAGTGAATTATGATCAATTTTCTATTTATTAGCAAGCAAAATGAGCTCAATAGTTGTGTGTGCATTTTCATTTTTTTTTCTACACCCTGGTGATTAGTTATGATGCAAAACCAGTGTTTTGACCTATTGATACTACTAAAATAAAATTCCAGATATCATGTTTATGTGCTGTGTGTTTGTATTAAATTTCATTAGCTTCCATTAATGGTTTCTGATTGACCAGTTAATAATGAGCAACGCATGACGTCACTCCAGCATCCACAATGGTGCATAATTCTGGAAGCATTTCCTCTTCTGGCCATGTCACTTCCTGAAGAGAGAATCAAGATAGGGCCATTCTCTTTAGTGTTTGCCCTGTCCTCCCAATGTCCATCTCCTCTCCGCCCGCATTTTGATTAAAAAAATAACATAGACTGACTCTTGAAACTGGTCACTGACAAAAGCAAACGACACCAAATCAACGTGTCCTATGGAGTAACTAAAACAGAACAGAAGGACTTCGAGGTGAGGTTTGTTTGTGCAGTGACTTGTCGAGGGTAGGGGTTAGCTAAGCTAGCAGTTTCACCGGCTGTTCAGTCTCACTAGAAAATGGAAAGACATATTTATTTCAATGACTTAACCAGTGTCAGTTACTGTGGCTGTTTAACTGAGGATACATCTTCCCAAAGACGCCATTGGTTCAGTCATTTAAGTGATATTGTCTCAGCAGAGGCTGTCTCACTGCTTTTCCCAGCCAATGTACCGTTAGCGAGAAAGCTAGTTAGCTAAGGTGGTCGATAACGAGAGCTCCTGTAATGTTAGCCACCCGGCGGCCTGATTTCATCAGTAAGGGCAATAAAAACTTATCTATAGACATTTTCACATGCATGGTCAAATCATTAGGGAAATAAGAAGTAAAATAACGGAAGGAGACCCCGTGTAACTTAGTTTTTGCAAGTAACTTAGTCGCGTCCCGCAGTTACGAAGGCTAGCTAGCTTGCCGGTCAACCTAGTTATTAAATTACCTAAAGAATTTGCTTGGCAATCGTTAATTCAAATCGCGAGGCTTGCAAAATGTGCAGTGGTATGATGAGGTACATGTTAAAAGTCTGCGCATGTTAAATATGAAGGTTTAGATCAAAGCTAGCAAAAGCCCAGTGGGCCGTACAACACCCATAATAATGAAAATTTCCGAACCATACCCCATCGTTAATGACATCTTTGCATCAGCTATACACACAATTAACAGCCAGAGGAAAATGTTGACGAGTAATGATCAAAGTAACTGTTCATGTCTCCCCTATGAATGACTAGTCTCTTTCATCATGTTTTATGTAATATTATTAATGCCAATAGTATTTACCCTCAAGTGAAACTTTTTGTCTATGAGAACATAAATGGATTTGATTCATTTGCAGAATGCTAAAAGCTAAACTCTCAGTGGTAGGAAAGTCACCTCAATGTAAGAAAATAGGGTTTGAGGTTTGAATAACAGTTGAAGCCTTATCCGCTTGACAGGGACCATTCAGTGAGGCTTACCCATGTTTTCTCAGAAGTCTCACAAGGGTTCCTTCTTGCAAGTAAAATACCTGGGAAGGCCCAAATCTGTGACAGGTTGTCAGCCTGTGTGGAAGTAATCTAACTTTGTTTTTGGGAGCTCCATCTGCTGTGGTGTATATGTATATTCTTTGAAAAGGAATGAATTGAGGATTTTCCTTGTATGCAGACATTGTCTGATCCGTTATGTCTTTTATATCCTACTTTTCCAGGCAGTACTTTACATTCAGACCTCCCCAATCAACAGTTCCCCTGCCATTGCTGCGCTGCGAAGTTCTTGTATAAACCTCAGCCTATCCTTGACAAAGCAAAGCCAACAAGGATGTCTCAGCTCCAGTTTCAGTGTCCAGCTAGCCCCATGCCTGCTGCTTCTGCCCCCCTGCAGCTGGGGCAGCCACAGCCTGGCTACAGTATACCCTGTGCCTCAGGCACCTTACCCTCGGAGAGCGCCAGCCAGCCGATCAGGAGCTCCGCTCTCCCAGCGGGCTCAGCCACTCCCTACAATAGTACCACAGGTTGGTTTTTTTGCTGGTTTTCCCATAAAGTTATTTACTTTTTAGGGTCTATTGTGTCTTTTGTTAAACCACTAGCATTTGTTGTGTATGTTCATGATCATTCCTGTGCATAAGGGATCGTTTTCCGTTACAGTATCTAACATGGCAAACCCTAAAGAGAAGACCCCCATGTGTTTGGTGAATGAGTTAGCCCGTTTCAACAAGATCCAACCGGAGTATAAGCTACTTTGTGAGCAAGGACCTGCTCACTCCAAGGTATGTTTATAAACAAACCTATGGGTTGAGTCCATTTATATTCTTGGTCATTTTTTTTATCACAAATTCATTCTGGTGACTGAAGCTATTGTTGTTCTTCTGGCTCCTTCTTCTCGCAGACTTTCTCAGTGAGGCTCACACTGGCAGATCAGCACTGGGAGGCAGAGGGTACCAGCATCAAGAAAGCCCAGCATTCCGCTGCTGCGTCTGCCCTTGCTGAGACAACACTTCCCAAGCCCACCACAAGGACACCCCGCAACACAGGCAAGAACCCAGGTGGGCTGCTCCCACTGGTTCTGTTGCAGTCATTTTGCTCACCTGTGTTTTCATTTTGGGTTCATTGGTTTTGTGTGTGCTGACCTTGTAGCAGATGGCATGACACATACCATGGAGTTAAATGCGCTATGTATGAAGCTCGGGAAAAAGCCCATGTACAAACCCATTGACCCATACCCGGGGATGAGACCACCAAACTTCAATTACAATGTCCGGGCCCCGGGGCCTTACCAGCGCCCTATGCAACAGTGAGTTTCCTGAACTTGAACAGTAGACAAGGATTATGTGAACAATGTCATCGAGTCATTTTTTAAATGGAGAAAAAGATTGCATTTGAAACGTTTACTGATTTGTTTGTGTGTCCAGGTACTACTACCCTTTCCCTCCAGTGGGACCAATGTTTTACCACATGGAACTATCTATCGGATGCCAGCAGTTTGTTGGAAAGGGACGCACGCGGCAGTTAGCCAAACATGACGCTGCTGTGAAGGCCCTAAAAGTGCTGCAGAAGGAGCCAGTATTGCAACAGTTGCCAGTGGTAAGAAAAAAGTGCATAACCAGCATGAAATAATGCTGGAGAAGTTTTGAGCAACTTTATCTACTCTTATTTCTTGTATATGCTTTTTGCTCTTCACAGATGAATGGGGAGCCCGAGGAAGAGAACCTCAACAAATCTGAAATCAGTCAAGTGTTTGAAATTGCACTTAAACGAAACTTGCCTGTAAATTTTGAGGTGATTCATTTAAACATTAATAAAAAAGTTTATAGGAATATATCAGTTCAATACTGCATAGGCAATATGTCTTAGCCCTACTGCTCTCATTTACATCAAAATTTGTGACATCTTGTTTTCCAGGTTTTAAAAGAGGATGGCCCCCCTCACTTGAAGAGTTTTTTAGTGCGTGTTGCAGTTGGCGAGTTTAATGGAGAGGGTGAGGGAAAAAGTAAAAAGATTGCCAAGAAGCTGGCAGCAGCAGCGGTGCTGGGGGAATTGAAGAGGCTACCCCATATACCCAGTGTGGAAAAGACACTGCCACGCATCAAGAAGAAAACTAAATCCATCATCAAGGTAATTTAACCCGCTGAGCTGGAACGAGGATGATCAGTAAAGACTCTAAACTGAGTAATAATTAACGTGTCACGCCAACAGCTGCAGACCAGCCCAGAATATGGTCAGGGTATGAATCCCATTAGCCGCCTGGCTCAGATCCAGCAGGCCAAGAAGGAGAAGGAGCCGGAATACAGCATGGTGACAGAGAGAGGTCTACCGCGGCGTCGAGAGTTTGTCATGCAGGTGAGTCAACACATAATATAGCATGCCACTCGCACGACTTATGCAAATTTGTTTTCATCTACAATTGCTTGTTCGTTAATGGCCCATTGAGGTCTTTGATTTGTGTCTAATGCATGCTTGCCGGGGCAGGTTACAGTGTGCGGCCAGTCTGCAGAGGGAATGGGACCGAGCAAAAAGGTGGCCAAAAGGAACGCAGCAGAGAAAATGCTGGAGCTTCTGGGATATAAAGTGCCTCAGCCTCAACCCCCCAAACCGGCACTGAAAACGGACGAGAAGGTATTTTTAGACCTTAATCATCCATGTCTAGTAATTGTGGCAGAGAAGTTCATATTAATGTGTTTGTCATATTCAGCCCCCAGTAAAAAAACCTGGTGATGGGCGCAAAGTGACCTTCTTTGAACCTGGCTCAGTTGAGGAGGTGGGATTGGGTGAGTTGAAGACATCTTTAATTAGTCTCCAATAAATTGCAGTGAGAATAGTGTTACATGTATTGTTTCACTGGTCTGAAGTAATTTTCTCATAATACATTTTACAGGTTCCAAGGAAGAGGACTTCCGCCTGCCATATTTGAGCCACCAGCAGCTGCCTGCAGGTATCTTGCCCATGGTGCCCGAGGTGGCTCAAGCAGTCGGGGTCTGCCAAGGAGCCCTGGTCAAGGACTATAGTAGAGCAATACCCAATCCAGGAAAGACCACAGTCACTGCCGTAATTGCCAACGAACTGCTTTACGCAGGGACATCTCTGACTGCTGAGACTATCATAAAGAATAAAAATAACATGATTCAGCTGCCACATGGACCCCTAACCAGGCCCTCAGAACAACTGGGCTATCTTGCATCTGTGCAGGGCCTGCAGGTAACCAACTCCATGTTCTGCTTTGCTTCGCTTTTAAAATCATGAGACCACTCATGCGCATGCAGTTAGTTAACGAGAACTTTCTGACGTGTGTGTGTGTGTGTGTGTATTTGCTTGCAGGTGGAATACAAAGATTTTCCTAAAAACAATAAGAATGAGTTTGTGTCACTGATTAACTGCTCCTCCCAGCCACCACTCATCAGTCATGGGATTGGTAAAGATGTAGAATCCTGTCATGATATGGTGAGTTTTCTTTAACGTTTTTTAACATGATCAAAAACTGACTGAGAGCCATATAGACTCGTTGAAGAATACAAACATGACATACTAACTTCACAGTGTGTTAGTTCACTGCAGTAATGCATACTGTTCTACATTACTACAGGCTGCACTGAATATATTGAAGTTGCTTTCTGAGTTGGACCAGCAGTCAAATGAGAGAACAGGAAATGGACCAGTCTCTGGGTAAGCCTTGATAATCTCTCCCTACTTACTTACAGCTTTGTCTTCAATAAGTATTTAGTTGCAGAGCAAACACTTAAATTGGTATACATGATTTGTCAGATGTGATAAACACTGCCGCTTTTAAAATCAGCCAGTGACAGAAATATTAACTGTTGACTTTAAAATTAACCGGTGTCATTTTTTACAGATGTGGCAAGCAGGAGATAGAAGGTGATCTGCACCTCAAACAGGCTAACTCAAGCACATTGGCACAGACCCTGGATGGCACTGTTTAGATGATCAGTAGAGGCTGACTGTAAAAGCACTAGAAAAAACTGACACTGTGTTCTTAGTCTGTTTTCTATGGCAGCAGGAAGCTTTGGGCACCGTAAACCATCATGTCCATATTCATTGTTCCAAAATGTTCACAGTTAAACAAGATTGACTGGCAAAAAGAAGTTGGTTCTCCTTGATGTTGTTTAATTGTACGCATTGGTTTTTTTTGTTGCTTTGTAGATAAACTGGCTGCATCCTAGTCAATGATTTGGGAGTTGACTGTGAAAAAGAATGAAGTGATGAACTGTGAACTATGTTTCTATTATGTTTTGCCTAGAACCCGTTTCCTTCTAACTCTTGTTTTTAAGTGTTTTATGTTTTATCCCCACTGAATAGTAGTTCTTTAAACAAAATCACATAAAGGTTTAGAACTCTTTGTCTAGGGTGCAGCTGGTGAACCTCTGTTGATTTTCCTGGAGTGCTTTATATCAACAACAACAACAACAACAACAACAACAAGTGAAGTGTTATGGACATTACCATGTCGGGCTGGGAAGAATTTGTTACTAAATGTAGCGTGTGATGTAATGTGATGTTGTCTCCACTGTGTGTGGCAGGGAAGTTTCCCGTTTGCATCAGGTTCCCTGATGCTCCCTGTTCCTCCCTAATGTCAGGATCCCTTCTCTCTCCGCTCCCCATGGTAATTAAACTGGCGTGCTGTTATGCACAAAACAAAGACCTGCATCACCCTGTCTTCTTCTATGTGTGCTAATGCTCTAATATGTGTGAAGAATTTATGTTTTGTGACTGGTCATTCAATACTGGTATTTATGCACGGATTTTGTGATCAATTCTGATCTTTTTACTGGTTTCAATCATTTTATTTTATGTAAACATACAACACAGAATTCTGGTACATCAAGTTAACGATATTATAACGTTTTTCCCGTTTTGGTCAGGCCAGGATTCAATCACTGTTCAGGATTGCTAGTGAAGACATCGGTAGAGACTTTAAACTTAACCTGAACATCCTTGAAATATGTCACAGGGCTGATAACCACTTGTCTGAGTCGTCATCAGGATTCAGAATGATCAGTCCCAAACTCTAAAGTCCCCTCTATCGCACCTCTGCATCACTAGTGATATTCAACATGTCATTGAATCCTTGCAGAAGCTGTTATCACACACAAGCAGAGGGATTGTCTATTTCTGTTTTTGCATCATGTGAAAGTTCAGAAATCCTTTTCAATGGCATGATTATAATCTTATATTTGTGACTTTCAAAGTTCTATCAACTTAGTCGAGACTAAGCAACCAGAGTGACGCCATTGGACACTTGTTTCTTCTTGCTTTCAATGAAGGGGTACATGCACTTGTCAGACCCCATAAAACGATATGTAGCCACGTTGGATTCCCATGGCAACAACCTGAAAGAAAGCAAGTAATATAACTTAAATTCATCACTCTTGGAGAAACGTTCAAACCCCTGCAAACTCAGTCAGCATGAGTGTGTGTGTCTTGGCACTCACGCTCTGGAGAGGAAAGGCAGGTAGGTGAGACGTGGGATGCAAACCAGTGGTTGGTCTACCAGGATGGCATTCATGGCCTGTTCAACACAGTACTGGGGCTCCAGAGGAGACAGAATAAAAAGTTCCACTTCCTCCCTGTTAGTGGCACCAGAGGACAAACAGGCTGTCACGTATGCGTTGGACAATCTGCCAACATGACTTGCCAACTTAACAAACTGTGCTTTTCTTTGGCAATAACAAGCCTGATTAACAGTTATCTAAAAATCAGACTGCACAGTTTAATAATTGAATTACACAAAAGACATGAATGTGATTATTTCCCTGGCATACCGTATCTTGCAGCCTGCAAACATGCCAGTGTCCACTATGTAGGGGCACACGAGAGTAGTCTTCACACCTTCAACATCCTCAGCCAGCAGCTCATGGGCCAGAGACTCATGGAAACCCACTGCAGCAAACTTACTGGCACAGTAATCCTGTCTCACATAAAACCAACAAATTAAGGCATGTTTCTTGATTAACAATTTGCAACTGATCTACTCAGACCGCTGTCTTTGTGATAAGCATTTGCATTTGTTACTTAATTTGCAGTCTCAATAGCAGAGATTTGATTAAAAGTAACAGGTGAGCTGTCATGTCTCAGTGTCCCAGTGATGTTTCTGCCTCCCTGCTTCACCTCCACACAAGCTGTGCTGAAGAGACCGAGGACGCTGGCGATCGTCACAATGTGTCCATGATTCTGGGCTTTCATTTGAGGGAGGAAGGCCTTCACTGTCTGAGGAACACACACACACACGCAAACACGTCAGAAAGTTATTGTTAAACTATGACGCAACAAGCTGTGGCAATGTTGCTCAATGTGAAGGAACGTAATGCTGCACGAGCTGCTTCATATTAAGAGGATTGACATGGGAAACAAACGTTTCCAGGTGCCGAGGAATAATGTTGGCACCATAAATTTTACACACCGTGTGGAGCACTGTGCACAATGACCTGCTCTGTACGGCAGCTGAGGATGATATGCATCTCAGCTATTTTGCAAAAAGAGTCTTAAATGAAACGTTCTTCATGTCATTCGGAGCTGAGTCATTATGTTGAACAACCCACAGAGCAGTTCAAATGTTATGGTAAAGAGGTAGAAGTGTTTGCTAATCAGTAATCAAAGGGTGAAAAGGTGTCACACCATAATTATGGTCACATGGCAATTAACACAACACTAATTGAATTGTATAAATGACTTTTTGACTGCTGACAAGTGGTCTGTATTTTAGGCTTCAGCACACTGTTTCTCAAACACAGACTTTTCAGGTTATAATAGGAAATATTTCTATTCTGTCAAAAGTAGCTAGACTTCCTGTCTATAGGACATTTGACGAACCCCCTGAGCAGCTTCATCACCCCACGGCTGACTGGTGAAATGACTCAAAGACCAAACAGTCACATATAGACTCACCCAGAAGAGGGCATGGCAGTTGACTTTCATGGTCTTCTCTATCAGTTCATCTGGACAGTCTAACATGCTCTCACCGGCCACCACTCCAGCGTTGTTCACCAGCATTGTAACATCCCGTCCCAGGTCCTCACGCACAGTCTCTGCTTTGCGGTACACATCCTCCCTGTTGGTCACATCCACAGTGTAGGTGTGCGCCTTACCCCCCATCTCACGCACCAGCTTGGCTGTCTGCTCATTGGAACTGCCGTCTATGTCCCATAGCACCACTTCTGCCCCATGCTTGGTGAATTCCTGGGCAAAGAGCCGACCCAGGCCACCGCCTGATCCTGTGATCAGCACCAGTTCACCGTCAATGGGCTTCGTACGTGGACGCAAGACAATACGTACGGTATTACGCAGGATGAAGTAAATCACATCCAGCAGCATCATTTGGAGGTCCATTAAAAAAATCATTTTGCCCACTTGTTTGAACTATCACACTTGTGTGTTTCCTACTGCCCAAGTATTAGATTGTGTGAGTGCAAAGCATGCAGACAGCCAAGCTGGTGTTTCCAACCCTCTGTGACCCCCAGTCTCCGTCCTCGGTGTATTTAAACACTCCTCCAAGATTATAGGAAACACTTAATGCTCTTAATCAAACTCCTGTTCCTGTAAGCTGTGAATGTATGCATGTGCAATATGGAATTACACAGAGCACAAATCTTAAAGTTTAAAGATCTTTGTGGAACAAGTTCACAGCTTGTACACGTGAATCACAGATGCACACAGGCTACCACAAAATACGTGCATATCATTTTCACACATGTAGGAAATAGTTGTGGAAATTTAAAAAAATATTTGTTGAATATCTTTAGTAAATGTCCCAGATTACAGATGTAAACAGAAGCCATGAAAAAGGGTGAGCAAGTATATATAATAGTGATGAGATTAATCATCATTACTGACTTGAAATGGGTCAATTAGTTATTTTTCCACTGTTAGTCTAAGGCCCCATTACAATGTTGCTCATACAGATGTTGCAGCGTGATCATTCTTCGTGGGAGGTTCAGGACGCAGTTTGTTCCAGAATAAAACATGGAAGTGTGGTAATATCATTATTAATTAGAGTTTTTCATATTTCTGAGTAATATCGAAGTAAGAAGCTGTCAATGACGCTTAAAACCTCCCAGGGATCTAAAGATCTTCTACACAAGTACAGTAGAGGTAAGCACTCCTGCCACACAGCAAACTTTTGCATTTATGCAACCTCATTATTTAGTGTTCAGTGAAGGACTTCATTCAAGGTTTGGTCCCACGTCTACCACTGGCCTTCAGCAGGCAGAATCATATTAAATGATAAACATAAGAAGATTATGTTAATGAGCTGTAAATCTCTGCACTGTTACTTATATCCCGAGAAGGCTGCTTGTTATGTATCACGCTCTTGTTTTCTAGGTGAACACTGACAGCCTTGTTTACTTCCAGCACTGGCCTGCGAGTCATGTTCAGTGGTTTATTCCAGAGAGTTTCAGCAGCTTTATTATTGTCATGCAAATGTAAACTGACTTTTTAAGGAGCATTTTTAATGTTTGCAGTGTTTTTACCTACCTTTCAGTATCCGAGTTTTGTTTATTTTCTTTATAGAAGACCATCTCTCAGCAGACGTGGCCCTCGAGGAAGAGTGGCCGTCTGGTAGTCAGTAATGTTTCTGTCCCCTGAGTCTAAACTTAGCATTTAGTTTTTATGCATCACATAACTGGAACAAAATCCTCATTGTGCTTTTCATCTAAATACTACTTAGATTTGTTTCTTCAAACTGGCTTGAGAGAACGTATCTGTTCTAGTGATGGCGACAGTATATTGATCCTCTGAACTTAATACTGTCAGTTATGCTGCATATTGATATTTGCAAATGCAAATAACTTTGAAAAGCCAACTTCTTAGCCAATTAGCAATAACACAAAACTCACAACAATAAAAGCAGATGGTCATGATGAGGGGTATTTTAAATCCTTGCAGTTTGTGCTGACTTTCTTTTTAGTGAAACGGAAAACGAGCGACATCCCGTCTCTGCACGCAGGCCATAAGGTCACACTGGGAGCAGGAGAAACTCATGTCACATTAATTTGTGTGTTTCTACAGTTCTTGGGCTTGTGATGGTTATGTTTTGAGCAGTATTCAGTCCTTCTGCTTGTATCTCCCGTCTGCCTTTGTGCACACATTAGTAGGCCACTGGGAATCTGAGTTGGAGTGGAGGCCTGCACTGTCCACACTGTTGTTCTTTGTGCATGAATAACCCCAGCCATAGGAGTTTCATTAATCCACCCTTTTCACATGTTGAGGCACACACGGCCAGGGGAGCTTGCTGCCCCATCAAAAGATCTGTAGAGAGGCCATGAGAGCACGTAAATCAAGCAAACAGAAATCTTCATCCTGTGGTTTTGCAGTGGACAGTGGCCTTAGGAACTCTGAAAGAACAATCTTATTTTTCTGTCTCTTTTTCATTCAACAACACTTCTTAAACTGTCTTCATTGTGCGGCCTTTCTTTCTGTAAAGGCACTGCAGGGCAAGCTGATGTTTAATATCTTGTAATATTAGATATATCATGTTTATGGGAAATTTAAATATTCATAATTCGACTTAAATATTCATTTGTCTAATAATTGCCTGACACTTGATGTAACACAGGCCCATTCAATTCAGTTTTCAACTATTTCTTGTTGACTCTATCACTTCTCAGTGGTGAACTGTTCCTTTAAGGGATGCACAGTTGACACAAGCGGCTGAACGTTGCAGTTCGCCCGACTGAACTCAGTTAGGAGCAACTTTTATTAGTGATCAGGACTGCGGATTTACTTCAAAACACTGCACATGTGCAGCTCCAGGCTGGGATAAATTGATAAACGGTTGCAGCTAAAGTGAATTAAGGTGGACTTGCCCTAACTTGTTGGTTTGCATCACCAGGTCAGCCGTGATGACAGTGTGCAGGAGCACTTCTGTCTCTTTGGTGGGTGTTGGGGTGTTTTTATCCCTCATGGGTTTGTGCCAGTCGGGCTGCCGGGAAGCGGGTCTGTGTTGCACCGGCCGGGACCCGTCATGCAGCAGCAAAGGATGGAGATCTGACCGGTCATACGGCACCTGCTACTGCGACCAAGCCTGCGTGTCCACCAGGGACTGCTGCCACGACTACCAGACAGCCTGTCCAGGTAGGTTCACTGCACATTTACCAAAGTGTTTGAACTTTATACACATCATCTTCAGCATAGGACAGTGGGATGATACTTCTTCAATGAAAATAATTAACTTATGTTGCTGTGATGTGATGTTGGTTATTCCTCAGCTGTATGTCCTTTTGTACCTCAGCTGTGTCCTGTGTGGTGAGTGAGTGGACAGGGTGGTCCGGCTGTGCTGAGCCCTGCAGGGCCACAGTCCGCAGGCGGAGCAGGACCGTCCTACAGGAGCGACTAAACGGTGGCCAACCCTGTCCACATCTGGAGGAGCACGCCGGCTGTGTGGAGTACTGGTCGAAGCAAGGACACTGTCACAACTCACTTGGTGAGAAAACTTGATCTTTGTCCTGCACATTTCCGTCTGCATGGATGGCGTATTAACAACAAAACTTATTCTCATGACTCATCCTCTCTGTAGTTCCAGCACTTATTACCACAGGTGGCTTTGGAAACGCCAGGAAGAAACGAAATATCCCTGACAGCAGCGACATCATAGGGTAACATATCCAGACTGTCCATTTCTCTTTTAAATGGTCTGAAGTATCGTTACTCTGTGCTGATGTACTGGATGTGTGCATGTATGAGCTGGTGCTTCTCCTCACGTCTGTGTATTTGTGTGAATTAGGTACTGTGTCCAGTTTCAGCTGACCTCTTTGACAAAAGGATGCCAGCAAAGTGCTGGACCACACACCCAGTGGATGAAATACCTGCGGGAGGGTCACCACGTGTGTGTTGAGTGTCAGCCGCCTGCTCTTGCTGCTGGGCAGAAACAATGTGCAGGTGATGGAGATAAAAACAACGAAGAGTCCGGGTAAGAAAGGCGACTGGGGTTCATAAGGATAGAAAATCACTAAAGATCAAATTGCAGACTTTTGAAAGACTAGTTGAAATAAAACTTGTGTGGTAAAGGTAATGTTAATGACCAGAGACAGATAAGGTATTTGTTTTTAAAGCCCAACCAAGGGTTTATTCAACCATGACATTAGCCTTAAGTCGATTTTGCTTACATGTAAAGGAACTTTTGAATATAACTTCACCACACTGAAGCAATAATTAACTTTCTGTCTCATCCTCATCCTCAGGCACAGTCACCAGTATTCTGTTATTACCACCTTAACACGGCCTATTTTAAATTAGCCACAGCATGTGTCATTCGGCAAGCATATTAATTCATTACTGGTCATATTATTAACAGAAAACATTGAGTTACAAAATATCCCAGGTTGGTTAGAATCTTCTGAACATTGTTTGTACCGTGGATCAGTCATGTCTGTTTGGATCGGAGGTCTGCACAGGAAATTGCAAATCGCAAATCAGAGTCAACTCACACTCTTTGTCCTGAAAATCCTGTTTGTTTTCATCATGAAGAAGTATTACGTTATGACAGCAGAGAATTACTGTATCCTGAAGGGAGGAATCAGGGAAAAGTCAACAAGGACACATGGGACAATTGAAGTGGCTCCTGTTTTTTTGCTTGCCAAGGGGCAATTAATTTTAATTGTGTGCTGTCAAGGGAACAGTTTGGCATTGCATTGTGAGAAATGCACTTGGTTCCTTGCGTGTTTTAAAGATACGTCCTGTTATCGGAATTTTCTGAATTGGAATCATTAGCCAAAAGTGATTGTATTGAAAAAAATCACTCCAGATTGGCCGTGCAGTCTGCACCATTTGCATATGATAACATAACTTAGTTAAAGTGTTCAGTTTTAGTGAACAAATAATGGTCGGTTTTGAATGAAAGAATATAGGTTTATTCACATTTGGAGAATTGTACAAAGTATTCATATATTTAATGAATTAAAAACTACTTCCACATGTTGCCCAATAATAAAGTGCGTAAGACTATTAAAAGAAGACAGATAGAATAGCTTGGCTAAATAGCAGCACTGAATTGGACTCATTGAAGTCTGCACGTACACAGGTTAACCACTGCAAATAAGCAAGATAAAAACTCAGAGTCAAGTGTACTTGGCATTAAAAATCACTACAAATATACACTCAAAGGCTAAAAGTCATGAACACCACACCATAAAAAGGGCAGCAATCAATTAAGTGCCAATCTGCAGTATAAGCACTAACCAAGTCTAATTCTGTCTCTGGCTGTAGCCTCTCAATTATTTGGACAACTTATGATTTGCTTTAAAGCCACCTGGGCTATTGTACTGCAACTCCTGACAGCACACAAATAAAAAGTACTAAAACAATGTAGCAGCATAAAGTATAAAAACAAAACGGTAAAAAGAACAGCGGTCAACAGTAAAGCATAATCTGTAATACATACAAAACATTGAATTAGTCTCACAATCCTCCCTGGTGCTATAGATGTTTTGCTGATGTGTGGTTGCAATCAGAATCAAATTCTGACGACAGCTTCGACTTCAACCAAACATTTGCAATACAGCTACACAAGCACCACTAAAATATATTCAATGTGCTTTACAATGTTCATCATTAAAGTTGACACATACCCTGTTAATAGGTGATATGGGGTAAACAGGTGATCAGGGAATGCCCAGGTTGCAACCCGTTCGCTCGGTCCCAGCAGTGCCTGCATTGTAAAATACACCAGCATGAGAACTCATTCACTTCATTCATAACAAGCGGTTGTGCTATCGCAATACATAAGTCAGCCTACCTCCAGACTAGTGTCAGACCGATAGGGATTTTTGTGACCGATAACGATATCCCGTTTTAGAGAGGGGGCAATCACCGATAACCGATATGCAACCGATATGATTTTTTTTAACTGGAATGAAAACAGGCCTTTTCTGTGAGGCAAAGATTTTGCACCTATATGATTATGCAATGGTACAGTCACAGTGACAGTAGTACAGACAGCTGCTTTCTTAAACCGATGT
>CAAKHC010010560.1:0-11493 GCA_901007825.1 Macroramphosus scolopax
CATCTACAGAAACCTCAAAAGGCATTGTCAATTATTATTTCTAAATAAGATAAGGCCATAATTATAAAGTAATTGTGACCTTGAAAATAATTTTCTGTGTATACATAGCAGGGGAAAGAAGTGCTCTGTTGCGTGTGTTGTAGGCTGTAGAGGAAGAAGTGAATCAGGAGTAGAATGAACTTGATTATGGCCTGGGCTAGGACATAATCTCCATGTGGTTTGCATGTTTTTCCCGTGCAAAGAACAATAATATCCATGTGGGTTTTCTTCAGGTACTCCTGTGTTCCCCACCAGCAATATCAGGCTATATACAGAAATTCTTAAGTTGAATTTAATACCTTTAGAATATTTTTTAAGACCAGCATGACTCTTCAAGCTGCAACTGTAGCGGCGTAAAGTGTAAAGGAAATTGGCGAGTAAAGTAATGAAATATCTTTCCAAAAGGAATTACATTTTGTCAATTGAGCTAACAGCTAACTAGCATCTCTCGTTAACGTCTGTTTACCAAATCATTACAGTTGTCTCAGACAAAGTGGAGATAAAGGGAAGTTGTCACCCAGAACCTTCAGTACACGCTAACATTCAGTGCAGTCTCTTAGGAACTTCCAGAGACGGTCATACACCTCAGCACTGACACTGGTGACAAAAAGAGCGGGAAACCAAAAAGACAGGAAGTGAAAAAAAGGACGATGACACAAGGCAGGTATATACAAAATAAAACAGGAAATATGCAAAACTGATTTTGGCAACAAAACAAATGAACACTCAGAAATGATCAGAAACAAAAAAAACAGAATCAGTTAAAAACTCATGTTGAACGTCCAAACTGAGAATATCTAAAGTCCAGGCAGGGATCATAACACAAATCCCTGTGTTTGTACAAACATTTACATGTCCATTTGCCTCCATAATACTGTGGTTGACAAAATGCACAAGATTCCTGTCAAAACAAAAGGTTTGGGTCCTGGACGCAGGTGAGAGTCAAATTGTCTCTCAGTGCAAACAGGCGTGTTTAACTAAATGAGCCTCAGATATCAACCAAAATGTAAATTCAGTCTCACCTGCAAATATTTAACAAAAATACTGAAGTGACTAATAACGTCATTAAATACATTTTTGATCCTTTTACTCTCTGAGTAAACGAGCCAGTATTGCTCCAGGCTGTTACTGCACTGCTCCCCTCTGTAGTGTTCACCTGTTCTCTAAAGACAATTACAAGTGAAATATCTGCTCTGGAAAACAACGTTTGATTTGACCTCATACATTTTCTTCTGATCATAAGGGATTCATCAATATGGGAGGAAGAAACTATGAACCCCTTTGGTAATTAATTAATTTCAGTATGGCCAACTACTGTTTCTTAAAAAAGTCAAACTTAAATGAGATAGTTGCAACATAAAAAGTAGATCTCAAAAAATAACTGCTCTTTGATGAAAATTAGTTTTAAAGTTGTATCTCAAAACATTGAGTTTATCCAGAGATCAGGTGATTGTTGAGAAGAGAAACATTCTGTCAAACACCCAGATGTGGGTCTAAAGACAGACAGTTTTGCCTAGAGATTAAACATTTGCATAGAGCCTTCCTTTCTCAGGATTTTATATTTTATTTCTCTCTGCAGAATGTTGCCATGGAAATGTTGTGAATATCTGAACCTTAAAAAAAGACCACATCAAATCAGAATTCTTATTTTATCCATTCAAGATGTATGCAGATGTTTTTCAAAATCTATTACAAGTCAGTGTAATATCAAAGTGATTTTTGAAAGTAGGTAAAATAGTTGCATAATGTTTCTTTCAGAGGTCTTAACCCATTACAAACCCCTGCCAACGACATGAAACAACAGCTCCATGACTGATGGAGCTGCACTTTACCACAAACTGTCTGTGTTTGCTCTGGTTTACTGTTCCTTGTCACCTTTCAAAGATTAATGGGAAAACACCGGTCACTTTTTTCATGGGTTATTACATTTATGCAATTCATCTCAATGGAAGTGAAACTCTAGAATCCCGCAAACAAATTAGACATGTAAATACACCTCTTCAACCAACAATTCCCGGCGAGATGCAAAAGGGATCCTCTCATCCCTTCCTCCTTAAATACACACTTTTAAAAACTCGGATCCATTTCGCAACAGCAGCCGTGTGCGTGTGTGTGTAAGAGGTAAATGGAAATGGATGGCAATGTGTTCCTTTTCTTAGGCTGGCTAATGCTGCAGGCAGCGGATGGGGAACTGGATTACGTCGCTCAGGGACAAGGACTGCACCTCCCGGGTGACTTCTCCATTGCTGGACTCTTTCCTCTCCACGACACAGATGAACCAGATGCAGATTTGCCTGCGTTGAGTTCATGCAATGAGTGAGTTTACTGCATATTGCTAATGTAAGTGTAGTCTGGAGCATTATTTTATACTTCAAAGTAATCAAAGGTTGTATTAGTCCAACACACAAGCAACATGTGTTGTGAAATGCATTTGCAAAAACAGCCAGTGAATGAAGTTTTAGCTACAATTGACAGTGTTGTTGTGAACGAATGGAGGTGCTGTGACAACTTTTACACTAAGCCGCCGTCAGGGGTTCCACTCAGGAGGAGGTAGATTTTGTGTCATCCTGTTGACAGACGGGCACTCAGAGAGCAAAGATCTCCGCCAAAACTGATGTTCGAAAATGCAGTTGTTCACCTCTCCAATAAGTTTGAGAATCTGCTCGGTTGTCCTGCGAACACACAGACAAACAAACGAGGTAACTAGCAATAAAAACACTTCATTTGTCTTGCTTTTCCTAATATTTCCTTAAATTCCTTTCTAGAGGTAAACAAAACAAACACGGCTTTCACCTGATGCAAGCCATGAGGTATGCTGTGGAAGAAATCAATAACAGCACTGGACTGCAGCCTCTGTTACCAGGAGTCAAGCTGGGTTACAAGATGTACGACATCTGCTCGGTACCGGCCAGTATTCTGGCCACACTGGACATACTGGAGGAACAGTACCGTATCACCTCTACACCCGGGACAGAGGGACACACAGACACAAACCACAACCACAGTCAAACAACAGTGGCTGTAATTGGACCGGACAGCAGCAGCAAGTCTTTCACCCCAGCTGCTTTACTAGGCTCCTATCTCGTACCACAAGTAAGTTATTAACTGATACATTTCAATGGCTCTCACATTTAAACATTTCAAGTCATCCGTAGAAAACCTTCTGATTCATTGCAGATCTCTTACGAAGCATCAAATGAAATGTTGAGCAACAAGATCCTCTATCCAGCCTTTTTCCGCACGATTCCCAGCGACAAGAACCAGGTGGCCGCCATGATCCAGCTCCTGGTTCGCTACAACTGGACCTGGATTGCTCTGCTAGGCAGCGACAATGCCTATGGCCTGGAGGGCATGAAGAGCTTGTCCCAGCAAGCGCCAGACCACGGTATCTGCATCGCCTACCAAGGCATCATCCCCTCATACAGATCGGACACCATCCTGACCATGAGGAACATGGTGGAACACATACTGACGACCAAAGTCAACACCATTGTGGTTTTCTCCAGCAAGTCAAAGCTCCGTGGCTTCTTCCCATTTGTTGTTGAGCGTAATATGACAGATAAAGTATGGATCGGGACGGAGGACTGGTCAGTGGCTACTCTCATATCAGAGATAGACGGGATCCACACCATCGGCACTGTGCTCGGCGTGTCAGTCAAATATGCGGCCCTACCTGGTTTTCAAGAGTTTGAGAGAAAGATCTTTGAGGCTTCAATTCAGCACAGTAACATCCAGAACGTTACTAGTGGCAATGTCTGTCTCCAGAGCACTGACCTGTACAGCCTCGCCAAGAATAATTTCTCTTTAGAGAGCTATGACATCACCTCTTCCTTCAATGTGTATAAGGCGGTGTATGCTGTGGCGCATGCTTTGCACCAAGCACTTAGTTGTGATTCTGAGAGGTGCCGGAGGAGGAGGGTGCATCCGTGGCAGGTGTTCATAAAGATATTTGTATGTAATACAAATATTTCAGAACCACTTTCTTGTTTTAAGGCACTTATTTTCTCTGATTTCTCTCCGTCTCAGCTGCTGTCGCTGCTCAAGCAGGTGAGATTTTCTCTGGGAAACACCTCGGTGTACTTCGACGGGTATGGGGACCCGCCCACAGGATACGACATTGTGACCTGGGTTTGGAGGGGGACGGACTGGTCTCTCAGAGTGGTGGGCTCTTTCACCCCAGATCCCATTACACTCACAGTTAAGGAAGATGAGATTGAGTGGCACCACACAAGAGCTTCAACATCAGTAAGACCTGTATGGAGTGTTTTGACTTCAGTGTGCTGTTATAGTTCTGAAAGCTGTACTTTTGCATACAATTTACTTTCCAAACTATTGTCATCTTTTAAAGTCTCATTTGTTGCAAATATGATGCAACAATATGGTAGAAAATCTGCCAAACAGTTGCTAAGATTATAACAGAACTGTCAATATAAAAGCTGTGCTAATGAAAGATGGCGCTGTGCAAATTATATATCAAGTCAATGTTTCTCCTCCCTGTCTTTGCGTCCGTCTAGGTGCCGCTGTCCATTTGCTCTCCCCCCTGCTTGAAAGGCCACAGAAAGCTGCTGACGGGGCAGCACGTATGCTGCTTCGACTGCGAGGCCTGTCCTGCTGCCACGTTCCTCAATATAACTGGTGAAATCAAAAGAACCATAAATATCAGTTAAATCTAACATTGCATATTCGAAGGATGAAGATAAGATGAAATTAGATCTACAATGCTACACATGCAGCTCCATGGACAACTAAGTGACCATGGATTGGTGGATGCAGGCCATGCAAAACCTAGTAAATTAAGTAACTAGTCACAGCCAGTAGGGGAGAACAGTGGTGGTTGTAGGAAAACCAAAAACGTTTACTTTTGTAAGATATCATTTTTGGATACAATCATGAGATCAAATGTCTCCAAACAAGTATTATTAGAATCGGGTTTGTAGTTTTTGTACTCTAAAAATATAAATGAGTAACGTGTCAAACTAGCTCACATGAGGTGAAAACATGTCTGGTGATACTGGGACGGTTATAATATTAACATTATTACATCACGGTGTTAGCTGGAGGAATAACAGAGGGAAACTGGAGGTAAATGCAAATGAACTCAGAGTAAAAGGCTACGTAATGTAACAAAAATGTCATCTTGCTGTGTTGCTGGTATTGGCTCCAAATTGAAAGTTAATCCAAACCAGCTGCCAGAAAAAGAGACAACCATTGTAAAGGCAATAAAACCAACGGACTGGACTGAAGCGATCTTCCAAACTGTCCCTGGCCTCCCTTATTATCACTGTTGGTAGTTGTTGTGTGTGAGGTTGACCAGCAGGTGGAGCTGAGTACTCATGTTCAGAGGCAGGAGCTCAACACACTCAAGAATCCCTTTTGGCTCATTGCTCCAGACAACAGGTGTTACACCAGTCTTAACAAAAGCTGCTGTGATTTCTCTCCGAGCAAAACAAAAAGTTTTCTCCTGTGATACTGACATTGAATTTGAACACCATCATAGCACCATTTTTTCAAAAATGTATTTCAATTTCTCTCCCTCAGAGTCCACTACATGCCAGCCCTGCTTGCCGGAGATGTGGGCTCCTCCGGAAAGCGAGCGGTGTCTGAACAGGACCGTCCTGCTGCTCGCCTGGGACGCCCCCCTCTCGATCGCTCTGCTCTTCTTTCTGGCCTGCTGTCTTCTCATGACCTCTAGCTCTGCAGTGATCCTCCTGTTCAACCTGAACACGCCCGTAGCCAAGTCTGCCGGAGGCCGCACATGCCTTTTGATGCTGGCAGCCCTGACTGCCGCCGCCATGAGCTCATTGTGCCATTTTGGCCAGCCGTCTCCTCTGGCCTGCATCCTCAAGCAGCCTCTATTCGTCTTTAGCTTCTCTGTGTGCCTGGCTTGCATCACTGTGCGCTCCCTTCAAGTCATCTGCATTTTTAAATTTGCATCCAAGCTGCCGCCAGCCTATGACAGGTGGGCCAAAAAAAACGGGCCAGAGTGGACTATCTTCCTCGTGTCTGTCATCATCTTGCTCATTTCTGTGCTCCGTGTGGCCATCAACCCTCCAAAGCCATCCAAGGATCTTGACTTCTACACAGACAGCATTGTGTTGGAGTGCAGTAACACCCTCTCGCCGGGTGCAGCCATTGAGCTTGCTTACGTATCACTGCTCAGCGTCCTCTGTTTCGCTTTCAGCTACATGGGCAAAGATCTGCCGGCCAACTACAACGAGGCCAAGTGTGTGACCTTCAGCCTCATGGTGTACATGATCTCCTGGATGAGCTTCTTCACCATCTACCTCATCAGCAGAGGCCCGTTCACCATGGCTGCACAGGTTTTTGCCACACTCTTCAGCGTCCTGGCCTTCCTCGGGGGCTACTTCCTGCCTAAAATCTATATCATCCTCCTGAAGCCACAAATGAACACCACTGGCCATTTTCAGAACTGTATTCAGATGTACACCATGAGCAAACCATGAGGGGGAAACAGTTCAATCGTAGATAGAAGTTTAGTGTGAAGTAGAATGATGGGAACAGCTCTGTTTTACTTTTATATTTGTGTGACAACAGAGTTTAAAATGCTCATTAATAAAAGTGGGACTGGTGTCAGGAGAGAAATTCTCTTTTCATTGGAATTCTGCTAGAAAGGTCAGAGGTCACGTTCACCTTCGCTGGCCTAGATGAGCGCTTTTATTTATTAGAAGCACCCCTCAAATGACCCCACCCTCATTCCAGCAAAGCGCTGCAGAACATCTGGACCAAAATCTATTTATAAACTGCAAATTAGCAACTACGCCAGTATACTTTAAATACCCTTTTAATGGTTTGTGATGGTTCATGTTTTGACGAGGTACTCGTTAGATGAAGATGCCGTTCTGTTTGAATAAAGATTCTCTTTACGGCACGTGTTTGCTTGTGCTAATGATGCCGTACTAAAGGTCAACAGAGGTTCACGTTCTAATTAACCACCATGTCTGCAGTTGTACACGTTAGTTAGTTATTAATAAATGGTTACAGATTTCCATAAACCATCAGCAAAGGTCACCTGCAGTTTTAATACATTCGATAAAGCATATTTACAATAAGCTTCGAGGTCCGTCCGTCAAATGAAGATCTAACTGAAAAGAAGATGATCTAGCTGGAGACCTAAAAACATTATGCCCTAACACAAGGTGCGTTTTGGCGTCTGTGTCAGACACAGAGGGCTAAATAGGAATTTGGTGTCAATATACAAAGACATTTCACATTAAAATGCAGGTTGGGCTGGTGGATGGTTTTCATTTGCAACATTTGTAAACCATGACTACAAACACTTTACAACAAAACATTTATTTGTTATATATTTCTAATAGTTATGTCTTATAATGTATTAACGCTTTGGCTGAGGTTTGGTGAGGGTGAAGCCAATAGTCAATGATTATGTTTAAAGATCAGAGCTGTGGTTTAAATACACATTTTTGTCAGGGTCACACATGCGTCACTACTATTATATATCGTAGTAGAGGTCTTTCCATTGGAGTTAATCTAATAAAGCCGGAAACGGGTGCCATTGCTCGGATTTCCCACAACCTGGCAACCGAAAGGATGTTGTGTTAATGGTTTTTAACTGATCCATAACGTCTAAGTAAATTGTTTATTAATCATTTGTAAAGCCTTTAATAATGATAAAGGGTGCTTATCAGACAGTGGTGGCCAAACATCTGCATTACATTCCATCTGTATTCCGACTGTCGTCATCATTTCCCTGCATCACTTCATTAACAACATTTATTCACAGCAGAATAAAACCAACAATAAAGGTTTTTGTTTTTTTTTAAACATAATTTTTACGATTTGACATTTTTGAAAGGATGCAACAACAACTGTCGGCTGATCACAAAAAAGACGTAACATCTCATTAAATACATTAATGAAATAAATAAATAAATAAATAAAGGCATAATTGACCTGTCTTGTGTCTGTTTGCAGCTCCACACCCGCACACACACACACACAAACAGTGCTGCTGTTAGCTGTTGTTTGAGAGAAGAGATGAAAAGGCCTTTTGTGGGCCGGAGGTCAGCCCTATTGACCAGTCGCTGTGTGAGTAGAGTCCGAGTCTGGCGTTCCCACAGTCTGTCTGTCCACTCGCAGCTTAAATGCTCAGTCAACAATCGAAGTGTGCCACGGCTGAACAAGCAGGAGCTTTATTGTCAGCGCTCAAAGAACTGCAGGTTCCAAAAGGTTTGTGACAGGTTTATTTCTCTCCGCTGCAATATGAATTCAATTTGATTTCTAAAGCCCAAAATGACAAATTGCTATGCCTCTCTGGGCTTTGCAATCTGTACAATGTGTGACACCCTCTGTCCGCAGATCCTCGATTTGAGGAAGAAAAAAACTCCCTCCAAAACCCTTTTAAGAGGGAAAAGAATGGAAGAAACCTCAGGAGGAGCCACAGATCAGCAGTAGATGTCACATGTTCAGACCTTATGTTGAACAGTTCTCTGGGATAAAGGTGGTCTGACAGATCATTTCACTTATTTGACTTTATAAAATCTACGTATATATTTAGAGGAGGGAGAGAGTGGTCACCCAATCCTGGTCTCGAACCCACGTCATTTGTAAAAGTGACATAAATTTTCAGATTGTTACTAAAGAATTTGAAGCAACGAAAAACAATCCAAAATGTGTATTATTTCTCATCAGTATTTCCATAGAATCCAAACTACACACCCTCATTAGCTTTTCCCTGGATGCCTCCTATGCATTAAATCTTGTCTTTAATTATTCCCTGGGTCCACATCAGGAGCTTCTGCCGGCGTTCCCCTGTGTTCCTGGAGTCCGAGATAAGCGCAGCCGCCAGATAAGAGACTGACAGCGTATCATTCTCAGTCTGATATATGTCTGATAGATATCTGGGGAATGGCTTTATCTCTCCTGGTCAGCCCGTGTCTGCTCCACCTCTGAGTTATTGATGCGTTTCCCATTGTTACACTGCCGAGTCACAAGGGCCCTATTATGTTAATCTCTCACTATAAAATGAGGAGCTGCTCCTCCAGAGACACCAGAGAGAACACTGCTGTCCTCCAGGAGAAGCTGCCCACCTCAGACATGGCTCCCAGCTACACCAACTACTCCTCTATTCACCACATCAGGATGTCTGACAGGGACAACATCAAAGTGCGTATTTTAATGTTTTACTCTCATCACCTTTTACCTGATTATTCATGATTTTGAAGCTGATCTCCTTGTCTCCTCTTGCCCAGTTGAGAAAACCTGTTGTGGAGAAAATGCGAAGAGATCGTATCAACAGCTGCATTGAGCAGCTGAAGGTCATCCTGGAGAAGGAGTTCCACACCAAAGAGCCCAACTCCAAGCTGGAGAAGGCCGACATCCTGGAGATGACGGTGAGCTTCCTGAGGCAGAAGCTGCAGCCGGGCCTCAGTCAGAGCGACTACAGCCAAGGCTACTCTCACTGCTGGAAGGACTCTGTGCACTTCCTCTCTGCTGGCTCCAACACAGAGGCGTCGCTCCTCACTCCTCTGCAGGGCCTCCAGCAGCAGGAACAGCAGCTCCTGGGGGCCCAGAGAGCCAGCAGCTCCTCCCCAGTCTGCTCCCCTCTCAGACCCACCATGCTGCAGGACAGCATCAGCAGCAGAGGCCCCGTGTGGAGGCCCTGGTAGAGACTGAAACACAGACCCTGTGGGACCTGCACTCTCCCTCACTACGTAGGAAATATACATTTCCAGCCTGCTCGTTCATGGTGGGATTATTATTGTCTCATCATATTGATGGACAAGTCGTAAAAGCGAAAGCTATTTGAAGATTGTTGTTTTGTTCACATTTGATGTTTGCTTTCTCTTTGTGTTTAAAGCTGGAGGCTGGTTTTGAGTGATGATGGTTTTGTCAAATCGGTAACTCCAGTGGAGTTTTATCTTTAGTCTGCTTGACGTAGCAGTAATACTCTGTAATACTCTGTTCAACTGACAGCCCATGTGGAGAATATTTCTCTTCTGTTTGGAATGAGCTGAGCCAAATTCTTTACGTTACGGGTGATGATGATGGTGTGTGTGTGTGTGTGTGTGTGTGCGTGTGTGTGTGCGTGTGTGTGTGTGTGTGTGTGTGTGTAAGATGTTACTATTGTTTTTTTATCACATTTAGGCTCTTAAAACTCACTTTTTGTATGACAATTAATAAAAAGATACAATCATTAAAAACTGCTGACTCTATTTTTCCTGTCACAACTACAGAGAACTATGAAAAGCTTCCTCAAGAAGTCACAGCAATCAGATTGTTTATGAAAATACATAGTACTAGAGATCCTCACTTATGAATGCAGATACAATCATCTACAAGATTCAGATCTTATATTATCATATTAGGAAGCAGAACGGCATTTTTCTGAAGTGTTACTGTGACTTCAGAGCTCCTTCGACAAAAAAGACTAGAGAAGTAGTGACAGTATGTACTTATACTGAATCTTAATAATTCATAATAACTATAATCATGTTTAATACTCAAAGGAATACGAAGGGTGGAATTATAGGGAGAAAGAGCATCAGGACACACATGCACGCACACACATACTCACACACAAACACAAACACACGCACATACACACATGCACACACATGCACTCACACACACACACATACATACACACACATGCACTCACACACACATGCACTCACACACACACACATACACACACATGCACTCACACACACATGCACTCACACACACGCACATACACACACATGCACGCACAAGCACGCACAAGCATGCACACACACACACGCATTCATGCACACACACACACACACACACACACGCACACTAACCCTAACCTTAACCTCAACCAACACAACTGAATATCGAACCCTGAAACTCAGTTTTGACCATCAAATAGTCTTTATATCAACTGGGGTCGAGCCCAACACAGCATGTCTGATCCCATAATTATAGTGAAAGACCACACACACGTACACACACACGCACACACCCTGGCGTGTTTCACCATTATTTCTCCACCCAGTAGAACGCAGCGCACACACACACAATGACTTACTGCCGAATACTTTCTGTCTTTATTAGAGGTAAATAAGTGACAATAGTCATGTTTCATAGAATGTCGTACTTCCAGGTAAAAGGTTTCTTTACATAAGAAGTTTAAATTCACACAATGAATACGCTTTTAGTTACATAAAGGAACAAATCACTGACAATAACCTCGCTGTGAGGCCTGAAGATGATTTGCACCACACATGTTCATATGTGCGATGATCTTCAGTTGGAATTTAAGATTATTCTCATCAATATGATGAAACAACACAGACACACAGAACAGCATGAATGAGCAGGCTGGAAATGTATATTTCCTACGTAGTGAGGGAGAGTGCAGGTCCCACAGGGTCTGTGTTTCAGTCTCTACCAGGGCCTCCACACGGGGCCTCTGCTGCTGATGCTGTCCTGCAGCATGGTGGGTCTGAG
>CAAKHC010010561.1:0-17144 GCA_901007825.1 Macroramphosus scolopax
CCCCTCACACGCACACACACACACACACACACACACACACACACACACACACACACACACACACACACACACACACACACACACATGCCAACACGAGGAGATACAGTAGAGCACTTACTCAGATGAGTCTTCTTGGACACAACTCCTCCTGAGGGAGAGAAAAGGCAGCGAGAGAATCAGAATGAAACACCGACTGTACGTCGTTGAAACTCGTCAACACACCGACGAGACGCCGTCTGTTCGTGGGCATCAAACAGACGGACCGAACCCACCGTGACACTTATCAAACAGGCCCACCGTTGCTTTTTAGATTTCAACCTGGATTTATTTAAATTTGTTTAGATGTGATGAAGTATTCTCATATATATTTATGTGTATTTCCTCCACCAGTGAAGCAGGTTTACCTCCTCACTCTGTGAGCTTCCAGTGTAAACTGACTGTAAACACACAGCTATCCAACAGATGTGAACACTGACGACCAGGCTCGGCTTTTACCCAACAGATTAATGAGAAATAGGATGAAATGTGACAGAAACTAACCCAGAAGATCAACTGGAGCCGCCACATCTGACTCCTCATCTTAGCAGTTCGCTACAGGCTGCAGTACGTTTTTGTATTTTTCTATTGAAACATCTGCAGATGGCAGCGAGGTTAGTGACGGATTTGCATCGGTGTGTGTGTGCTGTGTTTGACACTGTTTGACTCTTTGCACACATACGAACTCAGGAGTCTGTGAAGCAATCGAACCTCTTTTTTGTGACTGCATGTCGTGACTTTGAGTGACGCGGAGGGTCAGTCTGGAACCGAGAGGTTTATTTCTGGAGTTGCATGTGTGTGTGTGTGTGCGCGAAGGAAAGAAGTTTGAAAGCAGTGGAGATAAGTATCAATGGAACGCGTCGCACGAGACAGTCTTTGTCTGGCGCCAGATCAGGGCCCTCTGTGGTTTCCACTGTTTTCTTACCCTCATCAAATCAGTTTTGCTTCATAAGCAGAAAACATGGACTGAAAGCAGAGCGGTCCACACACACACACACACACACACACACACACACACACACACACGGAAAATCTAGAGAGATTTCAACACTGAACAAATGTTTCAAGGGGATCTGTGAATAAAATGTGAACGATTATTTACCAACCAGAAGAACTTTGCAGGAAATAACCAAAGGGGGAGAATTACATTTTATTTATTTATTTTTGACAGTGTTTCTGGGTGTTTAACAGTTACAGAAGCACGACCAGGTTTTACTACGTCGGTTGTCTTTCCTTTCATTAGTCAGTTGTAAAAATCCACAACAGCTTCCTCCAAAGACACAAAGACACATTTTATTATTTGATGGTTTGTATTGATTATCTGATCTGATAATTTTAGTTCCTGTGTGGTCCTGTGTCACTTTTGTGGAAATAATAATATATTTCTTGTCATTTTCGCCAGTCGATTTTAATTTTTTTAGCATTAAGTTGCATTTAGTTGGATGAAATTAACACATGTTGCTGTGATGGCAAAAGTATCTTGTTAATCACTAACATCAGCTTATGTTCAGACCACACACACACACACACACACACACACACACACACACACACACACACACACAGACATGACCGTCAAGCACACTGGCGATTACAGATTACTCTCTGATCACTCGGTGTCTCTCCACTAACATCTAAACTGCTGAAGTGACAGTTGCTGTGTTACATAACAGCTCTGAAGACCACTGAGCCCGGCGGGCAGGCGGAGAGCGGAACATGAACCACAACATGTTCAACTCAGGATGGATCAAAATAACATTTAAGTACAGCGACATTTAAGTAGAATAGTCTGCTTGATTAACATCACATCACTGGAGCCAGCAGCCTCCTCTGACCATCATATACTGATACACAGGGAATACACACATTGAATTATTATCACTGCAAATACGAATATATAAGTTCAGGAAATATTTCATGAAATTCATGAAAATGTAAAAATAAGAAAAGTCTCCTGGAACTGCCTGTTGATCCAGATGTGTTGGACCATCATCAGGCCGCCGGGCGTCTTCACACAAAGCTGCATTTAAATCTGGCTGACAGCAAATCAACAGACATGAAATGTTTAGCTCCTCGGTGGAGGTGAAAACCTCTGAAAGGTAGATTAGATTATTTTTATGTTGGTGTAGAAACCTGCTAAATAAATTAGTGAATAAAAAAACATGATTTACAGAATGACGATGAAATATGAAAAAACAAGATTCTGTGAATAATTCCGTTAAAAGCAACACTGACAGAATATTTCCTCACACAAGTCGAGTTCACAGATCATCGAGGTCGGTGACGACGCTCAGCTCAGATCCATGGAAGAATCTACATACATTTGAATTCTACATGAGCAGTCTTTGTGGTGAAGCTCATGCCAACATGTCTTTTATATTAAAATGTGCACGGAAAAGAACTCAGAATAGTCGAGGTGAGTCATCGTTAAAAGGAATTAACGGTTTCAAGAATATAACAGTTTGGAGAACAATGTCTGGTTGGAAAAAACAATAACTGTAACTAACAGAAATAATGTGGTTGGAGCCTAATAATAATATATGAAAACATGTTTTCAATACGTTGTGATTAGCATGTTAAATATTACCTCGGTTTACAGAATAAATACTGCCGTCACTAATTCAACAACAAATCGTGGACAACACGACTGCGGAGAAACATTAAGTATATCTGTGAGAGAGAAGTGGTCCAATGATAAATCCCTGAGGGACGCCGTATATAAGTTATATTGAATAGTTAACAGGAATGATGGTTTACCTAGCAGACTGCAGGAAAAACAATGTGGAGGAGGACTAAATGTGCAAACGCAGTGCCTGAGAAAAGACACCCACAACCGCCACCAAAACCAACAGACTCGTCACCTTAAGAAGAGTCGGCTCAGCACTGAAGCAACCACACTGAAACTCCACTGTAACCAGATTAAAACACAATCAAAGCAGTTCCAGGACCTGATTGGTTAGCTGATGTTGATCCTACAAAAATACTGTCGTAAAACTGGTCTGCAGAGCTCGATGGAGTCTCGACTTCCTGGAATCGCAGTGAAAACTAGTTGTGATGAATATTTTTGTGTCTGCACATAAACTTAATAACAAACGTGTTTCTTCAGCAACTCCCGATTAAGTTTATGTCACTTATTGGTGTCTGAATGTGTGTGTGAATGTATGAATGTGTGTCTGAATGTGTGTGTGAATGTGTGAATGAATGTGTGTGTGAATGTGTGTGTGAATGTGTGAATGAGGCAACAATGTAAAGCTATTTGAGTAGCGTTGAATCAGAGAAGGCAGCTCGGTATGGACACACTGACATGTATTTCATCACCTCTGCTTATCTTTGTATTGTTTTCATCGGAACCACTAATTCCCTGTTGTCGTGTTCGTATTTATTAGAAAGCACCAGTCAGAACTTTCTGTTAAACCTTCCAGCAGATTGTGATCATGGCCTCGTTAGTGCACTCAGGGCCATGAACAACAACGATGTTCAAATCGGTTTAGATTGATGTATTTATGAAGCTGTGTTGCCTCGTTGGAGACTAGTAGAAGTTGTTTCCTGGGGGACGAGGTGTCTTATCTCGAGTGACGGCCATCGGTCTGATTCTAGCTGCTGGTGGAGAGGCTTTGAATAGAAAAAGCATTGACCAAAAACAGAAGCAAAACAGGAGCTAATCCCCGGGATTACTCCAGATTACTGCCATTCTTACCACTCACACACAGCCGCTGAACGTTGCGTTGAACAGGATGAGGTGTGTTACCGGGATAAGGACGGATGAGAGGAGGGAAAGGAGATATAGTGAAAGGAGATGCCGGACACTGAGACAAACGGAGTGGAGGTCTCGTGCCGGAAAGGTGAGCGGATGGAGATAAAGACTGAGTGGGGAGGTGTTGGGTGGAAGGTGGTGCAGAAGGGCATGCTGGGAAAGAAGGTTCACTTTCTCTAAATAAGAGAGGAGCATGAGGACGCAGCTCACTGACAGCTGACACACAATGTCGATGTACAACTTCCAAAGACTTTCTATGTTCCAATATAAAACCTCACTGGTGGCTCCTCTTACCTGGTTTGATGGGAGTGTCAGTGGTGAGCACGTCGGACTCTTCATCCATAACTCTCCTGTCCAAACACTGCGGCCCTACACACACACACACACACCACCACCACTCTCTTTCACACACACACACAAACACACACAAACAGCACCCGGTCGATCAGTTTCAGCTCCATTAGCTGTCATATGAATGAGGAGGTCATCTGACGGAGCTCACCTGTTGTTCTAGCGCCCGGGCCGACGCAGACATTTGAAAACGTGCACGGCCATGTCGCCTCCTTGTGTCCTCACAGCGGCGCCCAGAACTCGGCCGTCATGTCCTCCCCCTCTCCGCCAGGCTCCCTCAACACAACACCTCCTCTGGTCTGCTTGTTTTGAAATAATGTAATTCCCCCCCGAGGCAGCTGAAAGGAGAGAGTGCAGCTGGACAGGCCGGCCGTTCACAAGCCGTGACCCCCACCATCCTCTCCCTCCCCTCACCCGGCGCGCTCCCGGTGCGCCCTCACCGTCCCGGGCTGGAGGGAGTTATGTCACCGGCTGTTATGTAATAGCAGCGGATCGGGTTTTGCCTTGTAGTGCTCGGTAGAGAAATATAATCCCGTGTTGCTGCCTCGAATTTCCACCCTGCTAATTGATAAAATACAATGTGTTGGGGAGCCCGAGCCCCCGGTGGGGTGCGGGTCGGACATCCAGGGGCCACATGTCGGAGGAAACTTCCTGCACCTCCTGGCGAATGGGACGTTTAATATATATTTTTTTGTAAATTAATATACAAAACAAAAACATGTGCTATGCCAGGACAGGCAACCACACACTGCTGTCTGTACTAATCTTTAGCTAATTTAATCAGAGAAGGATAAAAAATAAACTGAACATGACAGCTGAAGTTTAATATCAAATAATCTACACTTTATATATGATATGTAAACTATAATATGCATGTAGTAATTGAAAGGGGCTTTCCGGTATACAGTGTGTACTTTTATATCAGATCATTCACGTAATACTTAAAATTTTAATCGTAATTAAATATTTCCATCATGTGTGAGTGCTTCACTTCTGCAAAGGAAACATGCCGAGCTACATAGAACGACACTAAGTGAGTCAACAGGTATCTTCAGGTCGGTGTCTCTCCACAGGGCCCCACGGGTGAGGAGGGACAAGAAACATGTGGGCAGCTTTTTAATTTTGACTAATTAATAACAGGAGAAAAAGGTGTAACTGACCATCAATCAAAAACAGCTGACCAACTGATGTTTGTACTGGATCCATTTTCACAGGGAATAAATGTTCTGTCAAATTACTAATCCATCTTTCTGTTACTTTGTTAGAGGAAGGGTACGATGCTCTCAGGTTGGTGGTTTTAACAGAAATTTAAAAACACCTAACCCACAACTCTCCTCCCCCATCCCTAACTTGACCACATTCTCTTCAGGGTAAAAGATAAAACTGACTGCTGGTTGTCCTGCATCCGCTGCCGAGCACACACACAGCCATTTATGTGACAGTAAGGTATTTCCATCTGCATTTTACTGAGGTTAAAGATGTGGGGGCCCTCAGAAGACCACCTGGCAAGAGCTGCGAGGAACCCGTATCCACTCAGAAACCACACATCAGAACAAACTGTGTGAAACCTGCCAGTACAGGCAATTATTTACTGCGGTGAAATAAACTCAAAGGTCATGATTGACTTTCACCAACAAAAAAAGATGTAATAATCAGTGAGTGGAAACATCAGCAGCGTGCAGCGATACGAAACTGCTTTAAACTCCAAATGAGTTCACATCATCAGCAGCAATTAATATGCATTTTCCTTTACAGTAAGATATTGTAGCCCAGATATTTGGATGTTAAAGTAGTAAAGATAAAGAGCAGGAGGGATTATTTCTGAGATTTTGGTAACATAAGAATGTTATAACCAGCTTGCAGATTCACTTTGAAAGTGCATAAATCACAATAACAATGGAGCAGCTGCAATGTTTTGGGGTATCAGTGGGCTAATTAAAGAAACAAATACGTAGTCTGGAATGATTTTTTCGGAAATATATTATAAACTTAGTTTGTCTGTATCACACTGATCTTCATACAATTATGACATCCGAGTCATGATCCGACGCCTCAGTATATAAACCGAAAATTAAAAGCAATTTGAATTCCCTTCTGCAGTTTCAGTTCTTGACTAACGAGTAAAGACAAGGTTAGAATAATGTATACTTACTCTTAAGGCTTTATTGTAGGAAACAATAATTTATGTATAATACATTTTGAACAACCTAACTTTTACATAAAACCATCAACAATACCAGAAAGGTTCTGTTAGTAAAGCTTAAATAATGTTTAAATATCTACTTTTGTCAACACAACAGAGGTAGTTATATTTATCTAATATATTTATCATTTGGCAAAAATGATCCAAAATATACAGAATACTCCAAAAACAAAAAAAGAAAATGCCTTGATCACACACACTTTTCATGGCCTGGAGACACGGTTGGAAACGTTGGGCCGGTGTGTTTGTTCTAACCTCCCAAGATGTTGCTGAGGTTGACTGTCAGGAACAGAGCTGCAGGCCACAATGAAGAAAACAGAACAGTGATGAGTGTTGAAGAGGCAGAGAAGCAGCGATATGACTCTCACACCAACACATTCCATCAGACACAAGTCAGAAGAGTGTTACCTGTTGCTTCAGAGTGTATTTTAGAGCCATCAGTGCTGGTCACTTTACACGAAACAAATACCTTCCTGCCTTCCTTCTTGTCCAGGCAAGATTCAAGCACCACCGTGCTGCCCAGTGGGATGGGGCTGAGGACAAAACAACTGGTTGGTAAGTGACCAGGATCCTTTGCTGACCACAATAAACACAACAATGTAAAGTAGGTCGACTTTGTGGGGGAAACACTGCTGAATTTTGCATTAAATGATCTACATGGCATCATTCCAATTCAAATAATAAACAAATCAGGGCGATTTCATTCTACTGCCTGATGTACACATGAATGGAGTCTAAAGGGACTCAACAGCACATATGACACTCACATGAACCCTCCACATGGCAGCAGGGGCTCCCCATTAGGAAATCAGGAAAAAGACACATCAACCCTGCACAAGTACCTGACTGCCATATTCACACAGAGCTACAAACACTAGTTCTACTGGACTGTGTGTGATAAAAATATAAATCTATTGGTTAAACATATCTATTGTCGTAGGTCGATTCAAACAGATTCTTACCTGCGGTAATTGATGTTGAGATTGGCCGTCATAACAGGTCCAGCGATGTAACTAGCATGAGTCCCTGTCACAGCGTCTAACATGGTGGCTATCGCCCCCCCGTGGACATGTCTGGAAACACACACACATCACATTCAAGTGACTGAACTAAAAGGCACATTTTTCTCTATTACATCAAATGGTCAGTAAATTAGCTGTTGTCCTTCAATCAAAACACGTAATCCAGGAGTTGGCTGTTCAAATGTTAAATTTGGTTTCATGATGGAGCCCCGGAGTTAAAGAACTGTAATTTATGTTTCTACTTTGCCTTGTCCTCTGAAAGCAAAAGGCTTTTCTTTATCACACAGCTGGTTTTGAAATAGGGAACTTGAGCTGATAGTTAAAGCCCACATGATCCCATTAACTTGATAAACCTGGAATTATCTAAATGTCCACCACACCATCAGTTCTGTGTCAACGTATCCAAGGTTCTTTGAGTGCAGCAGGGCTTGAATATACAAGAAGCATCTGCACATGAACTTGTATGATATGTAGAATAGTTCTCTCACCCTGGTGGCCCCTCCAGGAGGTGTCCAGCCTGGAAGACGCAGACAGACTTCTGCTCTTCTTTGTTAATAAACACAACATACTCAAATGCTGATCCCTTGATTTTGATGTTCCGGGTAAACAGACGGGCTTTAGACTGGATGATCTTACTTAGATAGACCCCACCTGAGGGAACAACAGTACAGTGAACGTCAGTTTAACTAACAGAGCATCTCAGGAAATTAATCAAATATATACATGTACATCAGGGGGTGTATGATATCAACTGTTCAATTATTTAAGTAGTAAAAAGAGTTTCAAGGGTACAATTCAGATAGTAGACTTCACACAACACGGTGAGTATCACTCAATCTTAGCAGAAATTCTGTTTCTGGGTATTTCAATGATATTTTGTTCCTAGAAACGTAGATTACATCCTCTGTTTGTGGCCAAAAAACAAAGTTTCACTACTGTTCTCACTCTTTAATCGTCCAAGAAAGAAAGTGAGAAACAGAACCAAACCTTCGTACCTGTAGCGTACTTGATGGAGCGATTGTAGCTTGGCAGTCTCCTCCACGGCCCTCTCTTCTTCTCTCCTGCTTCAGTCTCTACCTCACACTGGCTGTTGTAGTGCTCGTACAACCGCATCATTTCTGGGCCCCATGAGGAGTTTGGCAGGCTGAAGTCCCGGGGCTTCAGGGAGAAGGGGAATGGCAGTGCCTGAGGAGGAGGAGGAGGAGGAGGAGGAGGAGGGGGAGGAGGAGGAGGAGGAGGAGGAGGAACATGCATCAAGTTGTCCCCGTAGAATGGAAACATCACTGCAAATCTATAACTCTCCATTTATTATGAGGTATCATTTATACACACAGTAAACAGCTATTGCTTTCAATTGTAAATTCACTTTTTTTTATTGTTCTCTAGCTTTTAGTTAACATTGAAGATTCCTTTTCCTCTCTAGGTCCCAAACTTGTTCTGTCTGGAAATGAATGAACGTGGTAAAACGAGAGTGTCAGTCAGTCTATGTAATGTCAGACACCTTTTGTTTCTGCATCTATTCCAGTGTGGTAAACACTAAAGCCATGCCATTACAACTGAGAAGAACCAGGAACTATAGAAATGTCAATGCAGATACTTTCATCCCAACACCTACCACCATGGTCCGCACACAGCCGGTTCTGAATGAAGAGCAGGAAGACGGATTGGAAGTGAGCGAGCAAAGGCTCCTAGATATTCCAAAGAGGCTCCTCGCCATCTGTACGCTGTTTAAAATAACCAGGAGTAAATAAAAGCTTGTACATAAACTGACTGACAGAGCTGCCTGTGTTCGGGTACCTCAGCCTTACATACCGGATGAGCTAGCAGCTAGTCAGAACGCTTAGCTAGCTCGTTAAATAACATGAAACACTCGTTTTATCACCACCGTTAACATGTTTGATACATGATGATGTTCAGCTCTGTCAACGATGATACAACTATTGTTATAAAACAAGGCGTTTTCTATAACCGGGGTGACTTTCACGAGCGATCCGAGCAACGCATGTCAACTTCCGGCACGCGGGTCTCATCATGTGGGTCATGTGACGCGCACCTCGTGTTCCCATTGGCTGTGGAGGAGCGCTACAGAAACCAGTGTGTACTTATGTCTAAATTATTATCTACAAAAATCAAACTACAAAAAAAACCCACAATAATAAGTAATAAGGATTGTGTTGAAAAAGATTCAAGTGTTTCATTGTGGGTCTTCTTCCACTGACCTTCTGAAGTCTTCTAACTCCAGCAGGTGACATGACGTGCAGTAGCTCCATGAAAAACAAACATATTTTGTAGGACTGAATTTGGTTTATTACGATTGAAAACAATTCCACACACAAAACCACAGATTAAGATGATCAATTTCTTTTATAAATTATGGAATTCTTTCAAGCAACATCCGGGTCAGAAGCAAGCAAATCGTAATGAGTCAGGTAGGCGGAGTTAGGAAGCACAGTGTTGGAGTACCGGTTGTATGGGGATGCTATTCGAGGAGGTAAAAACATGACAGACCAGCTAATTCATTTCTGAAGGCTTCAGATCAAAAATATTTTTACAGATTCAAAAATAGATTAAGTGACACATCACAAGATTATGCAAAACTGAAACATTTTCACCCCACTTAAGACAGTGCCAGCTCTGCTTTAAATGTATGTGTAGGCAGTTTCTTATCTACATAGTTTTGGCTCTCATTCATATGAAATGAACCCATCTGTAACCACATCATTAAAATGAATAATGTATCCTTAAGCTCACAGTGTTGAATGTTCCTGAATTTTCTTCATCGTGTATCAGCAGGGATTCTACACAGCTTCCTACAAAACAAAAAAAAGCAAGGTTAATGTAATTTGCACTCCAATCATGACAAGTATGATATTGTTCTTAATATCGCAGCCATGGCTGATATATGGTTCTCCTCTGCAATTGAAGGTTGAAACTCAAAGGACTGTTCAATGATGTGCACTGCTCTGACTGATGACACAATCTTATTCTGAGGATGTGACTTTTATTTCTGTGATTGGATGTCAGATTTTACCGTGCTTCCTCAATGGTTTGATCAGCAAACGCACACACAGCTGTATCTCTATCCAAAATCTGTTGTTTCAGTTCCTGTATATCAACAGCAGCCTTCATTTTTTCTTCTTGGTGACCAGCTGAGGACAGAGGGGAAACAAATATTACTCGAGAGTGCATAAAATTAGAAATTCTATATTTAATGAGCTGAGTTTAGATATGAAACAAAAAGGATGTGCCAATCAATCAAAAGGAACATACTTGTTAAAGGCAGCTGACACTTAAGAATTTCAGATTTGTACTACCTAAGATTATACCAATATGTAGATTAAGGACTGAACCCAAATGCAGTGGGTGAAAGACTCCCTGACCTCAGCAGCTTTGTCATTACTCCAATAAAAATGTCTCCTTTGCTTATCTGGATCAGATCTATCAGTGATCTTACACAGTAGCATCACAGAAATGAAGAGAAAAGAAAACGCTTACCTGCGAGTTTAGCTGCGGCCTCTAACATATCTGTTTTCTTCTTCTCAACATCTGCCTAACAGGAGCAGGAGAGGTGAGAGGAGTGTCAGAGGTTACAGTAGCAGGAAATGTAAGATTCAATAGCAGGATCCAACTGGATTTATAAGTTGATCCTGACATGCCCAATAAGTTCAGCCCACATGAATCCGGGGAAGAGATAATTGCTATCAGGAGTGAACCTGCAGGTCCAGGTATCATTATTACCTTCTCTGTCTTACATGTACTCAGACTTTTCTCTGCTTCCTTTTCTGATACTTCATTTTCCACTTTCTTCTTCTTCAGTTCCTCCACGTTGTGGTTGACGGACGCCAGGACTGTCTTCAGCTCCCTGATTTGTGTTTTGACGACGAGGATGGCGTCCTCCTTCCTCTTGATCGCAGCCGTGTCCTCCGCCGTGTGGGTCTTCATGCGGCGGACCGTCAGCTCCTGCAGCCCGGCCTTGACGATCATGACGGTCATCACGGCCAAACTCAGGCCGAGTAACACGATCGCCAGCTTCATTTTCTCAGCGAGAGTTCAGACTCAGACTGCAGTAGAAACACCTGTTGGTCCTGCCGGGAGTCTCTCCAGTCATGCAGCTCATTCCCTCGGAGCGATCGGACTTGAAACCTGCTCCACCTGCTCCACCAGCTGGGCGTGTCCACCCACCTGCTTCCTCCTCGTTAGTGGGGCTGACACGCACTTAAACACACACATGTACTGACAATAGCTTTTCAACAATGTAATTGTTTTTATCCATCGTTGAATTAATCAACCGATAATTCAGTAATCCAGCTGTAATCCTAACATTGGTAAACATTTATCCTCAAATATAAATATACATAAAACCTTAAACTGACCACCCGTTCAAATATACAATAAGACATATTCATATTAATATTTAATAAATGATTCAATAAAAAGTGGTGTGAAGTTATTTATAAACGCAATAATTAGGAGCTCTCACGTTTGTATTCGAGGTGATGATATCAACGCATTAGAGGGAAACATGGCTACTTTTAACCCCACAGAATGTGGTATTTGTTTATTATACACATTTCATTTGCACAGTAAGATTTAACATACAAAACAACACACATAAAACGATACCTGTAGGTGGAACAGAAATGTTGGCTGCTTTTATTGCCATGTTAATCCACCAATTAAAATGATAACACGATAATTCGAACATATATAATAATCCAGGGTTGTTTCAGGGGCTATTCTCGACATGAATGTATTTTCTTCTTACATTTTGGTGGCCATTATGCTTTTATTTTTACAGTACACACACGACCTCAGTACTTCTGCTAGCACAAATAAAGACAAGGGGAACAGTTTTCACATCAAACTGAATGAAGCTGCCACTGTCTTTTTTTATTGTAACAAATGGACTCGTTATTTGGCTTTGCTTGTATGACGTCACGTCCAGTTTAATCACATGTAACTTATTTCTCCAGGAATGATTTGATAAAGGTGAGTGAGCTGCAGCTATGTAACAGGTGTCAGCTGGGCCACCTGATTCTAAAGGAACCAGGAAGAGGGCGTGTTTCCACGGACCGACCTGTGCAAAGCTGCGCAGCGCAGAACCAACACACACCAGCCAAAGTTCACCCCGGACTGCAGGTGGGTCAGCTGATTGATCTGTACTCGGTAAACTCCACAGAGGTGTGACCGGGCGGCAAACAGCTCCTAGTGAGGGCCGAGGACTTTGGTGACCCTGAACCCCACGTGGGAGCTCGAGAAGCTTCGCTGCGACATCTGTAGGAAGACTTCATCCATCACCGAGGACCGAAGGAAGACGCGCCGCGCCGCTCCTGGGAAGCATGAAGGCGCAACTGTTGCTGCCCCTGACGATCGCTGTGTCTGTCACGATGGTCGTGGTCATGAAAACACGGAAACTGGAACAGGTCAAAGAAGAAAGACATCACAAGTTTGAGGATATGAAGCTGCGGGTGACGCAGGATGTGCTGGGACAGTATCAGAATGAGAAGATGGGCACAGAGAACCTGCTGGAAAAAACACAAAACGGACTGAAAGTGCTGGAGGAGGAACTGAACAAGATCCAAACCCAGAGTCTGCAGCACAAGGGGGAGACGGATATTTGCCAGCAGGCCAAGGTATGGATGTGATGAGAGCAGAGGGATTCCATGTGCAAATAGAATCAACTGTTCCACAATGAAAGAGGAACCTAAAAGACAACAAATATCACAAAGATGTTTCATAAACTTATAGAAATCTGCCAGTTGACTGTGAACTGATATGATCTTGTAGATCCTGTGGGAGAGGAACATATTTTCACCTTGTTCATGACAAATACACTAAAGATACGCTCAAACCGAACTGCACCTACATAACCTGTTTCACCTCATCCGTCATCAGCTGTGCTTGGAACAGGTCTCATTACCAGCCGGCAGGTGCCACTGAACATTCCCTAGTCTTCCACCTTCCTGTACAACCTCCGAGACATTTACTCTTTAAATCACTCCAACCAATGTGATGCCTCCATGCATGGCAGGCCACAGCTGTCATGGGGTCATGGGTCAATCTCAACGTTTTACCACCATATCTGTAATAAACTAAAGATATGACAGAGGTTGTGGCTTAAAAATGATTATTTTTAAATTAAACACTCTGTCCACTATCGGGGCCCTCAGAGGGTCCGATAGCTCATATTTATCTGGATACATTTTCACTTGCAGGGTTAACAAACTGTGATTTAACTAAGATGATCAGCTGACAAAAATATGTTTTACTTTCATCAGGCTTTGCACTAAATCCTAGACAATAATCAATATTTATATAAATACGCGAGATTGTTTAATAAAGTTCCATGTCACATTTCCTTTAGAACTTCAAGAAAATTTTAAGTACAGTATAACATAAAATCATCTCCGTGTTGGTTGAAGTATAAACTGTCCCGACCTGCTCCCGAACCAGATGCTGCTGCTGCTCTAACATGCAGCGCTTCGCTCACATTTTCATCTATTAAACTGCTTAAAAGGGCAATAAATGCATTTCACATAACCTACGTTACAACGTTGGAGAAGAAACGTCTTTCAACCAGTTACTGCTGTTTCCAAGAAAATGTCTGAAGTGAAAGGGATCGAGGAGACGCTGTGACAAACAGTCTGCAGCCGAACGCAGATGCAAAACAGGAAGGGATGTATGTAAAAAAAAGAGATGGAAGACTACGTGTGTGCTTGTGCTTGATAAGTTCACACAGATGATGCATGACAAAGCAGCTGATCGGACTCAATGAACAGAAGTGTTTGAATGTTCCCTGTGGGAGGTGAACAGAGCTGCTGGGTCAGAGTTCAGGATGTTTACCTGTGAAGATGCTTGTCAGAGCTGAGAACAACAACTAGAATCTGTTTGTTACTTCCAGACCGCAGTGAGTGAAGAGCTGGCAGCAGCAGAGACAGAGTTCAATAATGTGAAAGGTAAGTGCTGCTATACCCCAACTTCCATTGTATTATATTTATCATGTGGTCCAGACGACAGTTTTTCTCGTCCTCTTCGTCTTTCTTTCTGTCACCCGACCTGTCAAACCTGAAACTGCACAATTGAGTCTGATAATTCATTTGGACTGCAGCCATGCAGACTCGGTGGCACCTTGTGACACCTCGTCTTACTTTGAACTTTCTCTAAATGAAAGGCCGAAACCCTTTGAAGGGTTTTAATGATCTGATCTGCCTGTGGTGTATTTTGAAATGTTCTTGCCATCATGATGCTGTATATGACCTCCAGTGGAACATTGTCCAAATGATGCTTCAGAGGGTGAAGTAGAACAATCTGGTCCAACAGCTGTTCCACACAGATTGCTTGTAAGTTAACAGAAGTTGTGTCACCTTTGGGACTCGTTGACATGAACTTTCACGACTCAGTTCATCCTCATTGTTGCAGAAAAGCTCAGCTATTTTAACCAGGTGGATCAACTTCATTTTTTCCCATGAAGTGACCTGATGTTTTGGGCAGTTCGCAGTCAACTTACTACAATTTGAGGTTGTTCACTGGACTTCAAATGCTCAAGTTTTCATACAGAAGTGGAGAAATTTGTTTGAATAATTGATCATCAAGTAATACTAAACTGAACTTCCTCTTCCTCCTGTGATTATTATGTTCTTGTTATTATACTTAAAGGTGAAACCGATAAGGAGAAGGAGAGATGGAATTCTGAAATTGCATCACTGAAACAGCAACTTGCAGCCGAGAGTGCCGTGTGTGCTTTTATGAAAAAAGGAGCAGAATCTGCAAAGTACGTCTGGTTTCTACTTCACCGCTCGTGTTCTGACTTCTGCACGATTCTTCTGTCATATCTTTACATGCAGTGACGTTTCTATCATGTAACTTCCTCTTACAGCAAGTTGTGTGCAAACGTGGAGGCCCCTAAACCGGAGGAGCCGAATGCAGAGGCCCCTAAACCGGAGGAGCCGAATGCGGAGGCCCCTAAACCTGAGGAGCCCAAGGCAGAGGCCCCTAAACCAGAGGAGCCCAAGGCAGAGGCCCCTAAACCAGAGGAGCCCAAGGCAGAGGCCCCTAAACCGGAGGAGCCCAAGGCAGAGGCCCCTAAACCTGAGGAGCCCAAGGCAGAGGCCCCTAAACCGGAGGAGCCAAAGGCAGAGGCCCCTAAACCAGAGGAGCCAAAGGCAGAGGCCCCTAAACCTGAGGAGCCCAAGGCAGAGGCCCCTAAACCTGAGGAGCCCAAGGCAGAGGCCCCTAAAAAATAGTGTTGGCCCCATAGAAGAGGTTTTGCAGCCCGTGTTCTCCAATCTACAAAACGTAATCTGTTAAAGAATGTCGCGCTTCCACATGTTTTCCATCTCTGCATTATTTCCACGTTGGTGAATGTTGCATCTGTTCCAGGCTGCAGGAGCCTGCAGGACTACGGAAGCTTTGCAGGGGCCACATAGGATGTTATTGAATATTCCTTTTCAATGTTATTTATTTTTGTGAAACAAAATAAAGAATAAAGTCTGACCCTCAGTTATTGTTGGGAAATGTAAAAATACATTTTGGGTGTGGGTGTGTTTTTTTTTTTTTGTACATACACTGTGTATATTTTATTAAGATCAGGCAGGTCGTGACCTTTCAAACGGGGGCATGTGCCCCAAATCATTTTTGATAATATATCTGAAAGTACTTGTATTCCATTCGCCTGATATATATGATGACATGATCTTGCCACAGCAGCTCCACATGCTCACAACACAAGCGTGCATCACTGCAGAACATGTAGACATGTAGACAGCATCCAGAGACTACGGACTTCACTACAGTTTCACAGTGTTTTACTGAAGGGCTAATTAGAGTTGAAGAAGAGGTTATACACTTTAACATTTGAGATATACGGACACAGCTTGTGAGGAACCGCTGATCCAATCCGGGTTGGATGGAGGCCGAGTGGACTTGGATGTTCATACTTGAAAACACTTCCAATTCCAATAAAAGAGGTTTTACCTGCAAGTTCTTGTGCTGAAATATTTCAGATTCAGAAAGTTGTGATATAGTTTAAAATAATAATGCTTCATTGATATAAATATAGGTAAATAATAAATACAGGACAACCAGGAAGTAAAATGCAACATATGTCTTTTAATGAAGTAGAATATAAAATACACGGAGGTTTCCTGTGTGACTGAGCTGCTGTCCAGAACTGAGGAGCCTCACCGTCGTCTGTCCCGCTACAATCACACATCCATGAGGAGATAACGGTGTTAAAGAGAATACTTCATACACTATTGTATTATATCTTTAAGAGGATCACATCAGCGTAGTACAAATACTTTACAATTGTACCTAAAACGTTTCCACCTGTACATGATACAGTCCGTCAGAATATACAATACTTCAAACACAATTATCCTGTTCCTATCTCTGTACCATGATACCGTGTACTGTTAGCAGTAATAGTATTGAAGGAGAGATGACGTCCGCCGAGAATAAAATGCACAAGTTACTTTGTAAAGTTAAGAAAACTGCAGGGAACCGACATGTTCCAGGAAACAGGACGACATCCTGTCGCTCTGTTCTAATGGTTCACACATTTTACCAAATACTTCAAATACACAACATGAACAATATGCAAATACACAGTACTCTCAGTTCACTAAAAAAGCTACAAGAATATCAGCAGCAGTCAAACCTTTTACACAACACGGCGGCGTCAGGTGGAGGTTTGTCAGACTGAGCAGTGACTGACATCATGTTCCAGGACCCATCTGGGGGGGGGAGAGAGAGAGAGAGAGAGAGAGAGAGAGAGAGC
>CAAKHC010010561.1:25250-53711 GCA_901007825.1 Macroramphosus scolopax
CAAGAACGTTGAAATCCTCTTGCCCAACGATCAGTCCATCAGCAGGTCTCACGCTCACCTTATTGCTACGGATGAGGTGAGGCTCAACCTCTGAGTTTATTTTTTATTTACAAGGGGCATTATCAATGATTGCTGGAGGCAGTTGGATAGACCTACAACTAATCAGAACAACGATTGACGTAGCACAGATACATCCATCTTATCAACAAAAGTGGAGTTGGTGTAGTTCTTCTTTTAGAGAGGATATACCATCCGTTATGTTTAATACTGCTAATATTGCAGATTCAAAAGGCAACTTCACATCTAGGTTGTTTACAAAAATGCCTCAACAGCCGTTCTCTATCAGTCAATCCCTTAAATACACCACATGTTAGATAAATGGTTTTGATATGGCCCATCCGGTTTCAGGTCTGAGTGCAATGGAGTTATGCCTAAAGACAGATTTAGGCATAACTAAACTAAATCGCACATGCTACAGCCTTCTAACAAGTCCGGTGAAAGTTGGGTTGACCAGATAGGTTTTGCATTAAGTTGCTCAAAAACAAACAAACAAACACACCCACTAACAAACAAACCAAAGGTATAGCATCACCTCAGAGGGGCAGGTAACTGTGTGCCATCTGTGGTTGTAGTTTCACCCAGCAGATGGCGCTGTGGCACAGGTTCAACATAAACTAAAACGGAAGAACTAGAAATTTGTGCTTACTCACAAGTGTGATTCTATTCAGCATGTGTTTCTAGTGACCTGCTCAACAGACTTGACATTTCCTTTTTTAAGAAAATGTATTATTGTTGGGGGATTTAAAAAGGTTAAGAGAATCTTCTTCAGAATCCACAGTTGTCTGAGACGTCATCGGTTTAGCACCAAACCAAACTTCAGTGAATCCTCTATGATCTAATAGATTTTTGAGCTTGTTTTCATGTAATTTACTCTTAGACCCTGACTCTTAAGGACACCTCCAAGTATGGCACTTTTGTCAACAGCCAGCGCCTGTTAGAGAACACTCAAGTAACCCTGAAGTCAGGGGACAGTGTTACATTTGGAGTTTTCCAATCCAAATTCAGGTATGAAAATTAAACTAGACAGGGTTAATTATGATTTACTTATAAGAACCCCGAACCTGTTGCCTTATGCATCTCCCTTTCTCTCTCTCCAACGCAGTGTGGATCATCAGAAGCCAGTAGTGTGTTCTTCCTGTTTGGATAATGATGGCAAGGCCTCACTCTCTCAGGCTCTGCTGTCTTTGGGTGGAAAGCTGGTCAACACATGGAGTCAGGACTGCACCCATCTGGCCATGCCTACTGTTAAAGTCACCATCAAGGTCAGGACGAGACTTCACATCTTTGTTAGCACCTGTGATATGTTTGTGCATGACTACGTGTTCATGAGCTTTCTGTTTTCCTGATAAGACTATTGCTGCCCTGCTGTGCTGCCGTCCTATCGTGCAGCCGGGGTTCTTCTTAGAGCTCAGCGAAGCCGTTCAGCAAAAGTTACCCCCTCCTAAAGCTGAGAGGTACAGTATAACCCATCCCCTGTATGTAGACCTGCACTGAGGCTGAACAAACTTCTCATTGATTCTGCTTGTTGGTTTTAAGATTCATCCCTGAGATCGATGAGCCCAGCTTGAGTAAAGAGGATGTTAACCTCGGATCAATTCTACTACGCAAACAGATTTTCACAGGAATAACATTCATTTTCCTGAGTGCCAAACAGGTTTGTCTTCCTCTTTCCTTGTGATAAGTGAATATTCTCTTGCAGGAGGAGGTCATATCAGGATTGCAGGGCGATCCATTTATTATTGTTCTGATCTCATCCTCCTTACAGTTTAAGAAAAGAACATGTGCTGAAGGCAATATTATAGGTCATTGCCTTGCTTGTTGCTCGACCTTAAGAAATGATGTAATGTCGCATGATCTTGTGAGCTTCATGTGTATCAGGTGGGTATCAGTTGCCAGGCAGTCAGCAGCCCTGGGATCCTCTGAGACTCCCTGCTCCAGTGGAGCTTTTATAACTAGCTAAAATAAGGATTGAGCCTTCTATTAAGAACATAGGTAGAGAGAAGCCCTCAGCTTCCACAAGGATGCTACAATAGTGCAAATTATCTTTAATAATGTTATTGTCAGGAGACACACAGTCACTCTCCGTCTCTATGATCTTGAGTGCGGACTTGCTACATTCTTTTGTAATTGCAGATATATGTTGTTTGCAGTACAAGCGCCTGAGTGCAGCAGTGGGTTTTGGAGGTGGCAGGAGCCAGCTCCTGGAGGAGGGTTCCCTGCCCCGGCACCTACTGGAGTCTCCACAGAGCTGCGTGGTCGATGTTACAACCAGCAGCTCGCAAACCCTCCTCCCATCCTCTACCACTGAGTGGGCAAACTCAGTGAAAAACACTGTTCAAAGGTTTGCTTCTGCTACAGGAAAACACCCACATGGGTTTTGATGATATACTTGTTTAGGAGACTGTAGAGCCTATCCAACCATCTCTGTTCTTTCTCCCTTTCCACTGACACAGAAAAGGCCTTCGAGTGATCGCTGAGTCTGAAATTGGGTTGGCTGCCATCTACGCTTCATGTGACAACTACTGCAATCCATCCAGTTCAATCTCAGACTCAGGTAGGGGAACAAACATACTGGATGTGTGTGATGTTCTGTTATGTGTGTTAGGAGCAGGAAAGCACCACTTTCTTTATCTTTCATCGTATATTTCCTTCAATCATTTTCTTTGATTTAGTGCCGAAGGTGAAACCCGGAATCCCGAGTGCTACTCTGTCCCAGAATGTAGCTGTGGAGGAGACTTTTTTACCTGCAGCATCACAGAACATCACAGCCTATGCAGTAAACACAGAGACGTCACAAGGGTACAAATACTCGTGCAATCAGTCGTCTGTTAAAATTTTCCAAACTCTGATTATTTTCTGTCAGTTGCAGAAAGAGTCTGATATTTGCAATTCTACTCATTTATCAGGACAGAGCGATGTGAGGTGACGGCGGTGGGAGAGACTCCAGAGAGACGGCAGAACCAAAACCCCGTTCAGCGTGGTCGATCCAAACCCTCGACTCAGAAGATGAGCAGCCAGTGCTTCGTGGCTGATACAATGAGCTCATCATTCATCACTGCAGAGAACTCCGCTTCACGAGGGAAGAAGCCAGAGTCCAAACTGACGGGTACGTCCATCAATGTATCGATGAAGCACTGATATTCAACCACAACGCAGATTCCAGGACACATCTGACGGCAGTCGTATCTTTTTCATTGTCAATTTGGAATCTGTGTTGAACTGATGTCTTTTTTCTGTCATATAACACTTTGTAATGATGAACAACAGAAAGCTCCTTCGTCACCTTTCAATTATATTTTTTATATTTCTTTAGTTACATTTTCTCCAAAAATGGTGTTGCCCACTAAACTGTCTGAAATGTTCTTTTAAAATAAACTTTCTGTAGTTTCAGGTGGAGGCGGTAGTGAAATTAGTTCCCAGTCGTCTTTCTCAAAGAGAAATGATGGTATGAAGACACTTTCACAGAAGCAAGCCGCCCAGAAACACCAGAGATCTGTGCAGGCTTCCCCGCAGAAACAATCAGCTCTCACCAGCTTCTTTCAGCCTGTCAACAAGAAGAGGTAAACATCTGCTGCTAGAGCACTGAAAGGAAAACATCCTCTCACAATGAGAAATCAGTGCAGACTTTACAGATCAATCACTCTACAAGAACTTGTGTTTTCTCCTTTCATCAAGGCCTTTGGAGGACGAGCTCCCTCCTGTTATGTCAGAACCAAAGAGGCTTATGCTTGATTCATCCATCAACATGCAAGAAACGGACCTGTCTGAAGCAGCGTCCTCAGTCAGACCCCCTGCAGCCAAATCCCAGACTCCACCTGGGTCATCAGCCGACCTGTTTATCGGGCGGTCAGCAGCTCTGTCCGACAGGGTCTCTGAGACCTCTCAGGTGGAGCCACTGAGCAGAAAGAGGAAAGGGCTGGAAGAAGAGATACAGATAAATGAACTGGAATCTATTATGTCGGAGGAAATGGACTGTTTTGATGAGCAACCGTCGGCCAGTCAAGTCGCACAAGAGAGAACGCACATTTCAACTGAACAGAAAAAGGTCTTAAATACCTGCGGGGCTTCATCTTCAAGCAAGAGGCTACGGGGGGACCATGAAGAAAACATAACGACCAAGCAAAGGTCACAGGGAGGCCTGGAAATACAACCAGCTGCAAATAAGAACCAGAACCCAAAAACTGAGCAGCGTAATGTTTCCATCAAGTCTGAGCCGCTTCACCCAACGGACCACAGAACAACTAATAATGAGTCCAGCAAAGCAACGTCCTCTGCTGGCAGACACCTGAACACACATGAAGGAGATGAAGGGTCTTTGATCCAGGTGAGGAAAGAGGATTCACCGTCAGTGTGTCCGTTTGTTCATCCATTCATCCACAAGATAAACACGTAAAGTCTCTTGGCCAACAAGATTGTATCACTTTTCGTTTTTCATTCTGACTGTACTTTTATTCTTTTAGGATTTAAAACTACACAGAGGAGATATTCGCCTGCCTAAAGAAGGAACCGACGCCCCTCTGAAACCTGTTGCGATCAAACAGGAGGCAAAAGTAAGTGTTGTGAAAAAGCCTGTTCACTTAAAGATTGGTGTCTTTTTCTCCTGTTGGACAAGCAGAACTTTCTACTTTTACTTGGATGATGGATCTCAGGCTTCATCTATTCGTCCAGTTTGTGAAGACTTAGTCACACAGGAAATATTCGATGCATCAGAGTCAGTAATATTAAATATTTTATGTGCAATTATTGAATAATTAAACAGACCTGACTCCCTGCATCACTAACAGACTGCGTCTGAGTCTTCTCCTTCAGTCAGACTTCTGTTCCCTGTTGGACTCACATCTCTCTGTAGGATCCTTCCATACCGATGTCAGGACAGACTGTGACTCCTCAGTTCTTCATGTGCTCTGTTGCAGGAAACAAAGACTGACAACGACCTTCCTAAGAACCTGGTTTTGGTGGAGTTTCGATCTCTCACCATGAACATAGTTCCCCAGAGGAAACCACCACAGAAGAAGAGCAACGACCTCACAAAGAACTTCAAATGTTTCCGCAAGGTCAGACCAAGATGCAACTTTCAAGACTGAAACCCGAAGCAGAGCCTCGTCTGAAGTTGAAATACTTGTAGTGACGTTTATGCCGATTGTAGTTGGAAAAGATTTCATATATTTTATAAATATTTCATAAAAATCTGTTTGAAATATGAATCCAAGTTGTTCCAAATGTTCTTTATGTGGGGGACAAATGTTTTGTAAGTTAAAGATTCATCGTCTCCAGCAGTGAATCACAATCATCAGAATGAACAACCAACACAATCATTTCGTTTTCGATCTGCTGTGTACTGACAGACCCGAGTGCCCGGCGCCGACGGCTCCCTGACCGTCATCGGGAGGCCGGACCTGGTGGCTCACAACAAGGGCAAGAACTCTGACCTGGACGGATGGCTGAAGGATGCAGCTGAGGTACTTTCTTCTCAGTCGCTTCGCCTGTGATCTGCCTGAGCTTCCTGTTCCTGATGGGAGTGTATGTTTGTTTCAGGAGGAGCGTCAGAGCAGACGGGAGGAGAGTCAAGGAGACGACCTCTTCAGGTGAGACGATGTGTGGTAACTTTATAAACGCCTAACAGCCTCATAAAAACCTACATACCGGTACATTGTTTATCACATGTCTGTGAGGTTCATTTAATCTCCTTTGTAATTCGATGACATTCACACTGGACATTTGCCTGTTAATGTGTGACATGGTCCTTTAACAGGTTTTACTCTCCTGACTTTATTCATCTTCCTGCTGCTTTAGTTCCTCTCATTTGTTTCCTTTGTCCTCAGTTGAAGGGATATGACCTCTGACCTATAGACAACTGGTAGGATAATACATATAACCAACTCAAGAGCTCAAACCTTTGTAATGTTATAGTATTAACTGTCGTGAAGTAATGAAGCAAAATGATCTTGTGGATTTTAATATATCGACCATGAATATCAGCTCACTGCCTCTGCTGACGTGTTCTGTACTTTATGTTCCCTTGTTTGGTTCATTGTCTGTTCAGACGGATGTGAATGTTAGCAGCTTCCTGCATATCAGCGGGTTTACAACTCATTTCTTTTAAAAAGCTGCCCTGTTAATCAGGTTCATATAGAAGTGTGTATCATACTGAATCAGCAGTGTGTCTTTTGTTCTTCACTCTGCATATCTGACAGTCACGATAGTAAAAACATTTTCTTTTAAACCCTGACAAGCATCGAGTCGGCACCTCGTCAGTCACTCGACGTAATCAACTGAGAATCATCGAACCATTGTAGCTTCAGTTCAACCAATCAGAAGTTAGTAATTCTTTCATCACGTTGGTTTCCACGGTAACAGAGGTGATGTAATATGGCGCTGCTGCCGCCACTGCTGGCGTGTTTTCTTTGACAAAGCAGAAAAAAGACGACGGTCTGAGATTGATTTTGTGAGTGTGTGTCGAGGCTGAGCTGTTTGATCACTGAGTCATACTCAGTCAGTCATGCGTAGCCGGGGAACAGACGCTGCTGCTAGGAAAACAGTCCGATATTTTTTGGTAGGTGGAAACCAAGTGTCCAGACGTGGTTTATAGGAAGCCTGTTTGCTTTAAGCTGTTCAAACACTGTCTGTGTTTTACAGCGCTTCATTTGGGCAGTTTTTGTTTGTTCAAAATGCCTCTCAGAACATTGAGGGATCATCCATGAGGAGTGTTAAAAGCCCATCCTGACATGGAGGGACCCATCAGATGAACTGCCCTGTGTGTGTCTGTGTGTCTTTAGGTACAACCCCACCAATCTGACCAGGAGGAGATAACATGCCTTCATCTCCAGGTTCTCCAGGGGGAATTCATTTCAACCGCACAGGAAGTACGTTAACCCCCCCGAGCACTGTTCAGAAAGGACTCAACAAACAATAACTCCTGTCATCTGTATTTCAACTGTGACTTTCATAGATATAATATAGTTCACTGCTTCTAACTGCTAGAATCCAGAGTGTGTCGGTGTAGTTCGGGTTCCTTCTGCTCTGTATAATGTGATGTTCCCCCCTAATCAGGCCACTGACGGCACGCAATGTAACGGAGCAGTCTCATGTTCAGAGTGTTTGTTCTTCAATAATAAAAAATATGGCTTTCAAAACATGAAGAGATCTTCTCTCCTCCAAGAGAGCGTTGAAGCTCTACGTGCTGAAAGCAGCTGTTAAGACTAAAAGTGTTTCCTGGGTTACTTCACCCAAACCGCAAGGTACGCTTGTATATGGGAATTATATTTAGAGGAGTCGTCATCATGCCAAAAGAACTCTGGGCCTTTAATGTGCAGAGTTCACTCTCACCTGTTCATCTTAAACGGAAAGTGACACATACAAACTGAGTTAACTCAGCAGGAGTCTGTTTCTAATGCTGAAGGCAACTGATTGATTTTCCTAAATTACAAGAATGTAATTATAGTGGCTATTAATCTGTGTTGAAGTTCATCCTCTCCTTATTACTCAGGTAGTCTCCTATTGATTTAATTCCATTCCCAACACGTTGCTGTTGGACTCCACGGCGGTGGACCGGCTCCTATTTTCGTCTTTCCTTGAAGTAAATTCAAAACGATGATCGAGTCGTCTCCGGTGCTGAAACAACCGTCCTGCCCTACATTCCTCTCCTCGCCCAACTCTTCCCACGTCGGACTTCCTGGCACTCGTCTGTCTTCCCCTCACAGCAGCTGCTGTCAGACAAAAGTTCATGCTTGCGCGCATATATTTAATGTATATCATAACAATATTCAGAGGTCATTGAAAGAAGTATAAAGGAGACTGCCTGACACCAGTAACGTGTTCACCCATTGACTGGGATGATAACCAAACATTAAACAGTAAACATATACTAACCTGTAATGTGACTGCAGCAACATGTTACGTCATGATGCGACCCCCCACCTACTCCAACTATTGTATTAAAAGAATTCCTCGCCACAGGATCCCAATATACAAACTGTGAGCTGTGAACACAAAGAATTACTGCATGTGCAGACACACTTTAAACCAACAGAAAGGAAGACAGAAAAGGGAAGTAGCTGAATGGAGAACGTTTCTTTTTCCACTGCGCACAACCAGTTTTTTAATTCTTGTTTTGCACATATTGAAACCGTATCTGGTGAAGAATTACAAACACAGATGCAGCTGGGCAACACAAACAGATGAGCTCCACACGCCTTCCCTCTCATTTGTGTTCATTGTCAAGTCTGTTTATTTGCACAGTTGATGTTCATCACTCGTGTCAGCGGGATGGTGGGAAGTTGACCTGGATTCTTCCTGTCAAACTTCCATTTCTAAATAGATCAGACATGCAGACATTTAACCTGAATGGAGTAAATTGCTGTGTCGTGTTAAACAGTTTTGTATCATGCTTTTCATTTCAGGGAGAACCTGTGATGATTGTGTGACGTGATGTGTAATCAGATCCGAGTCGCCCGGTCAAGAACAGACAGACTTGAACGACTTGTTTCACAATTTGTTTTATGTTGCAGTTTCTGGAACTACAGAAGTCTGTTATCATCGCAGACATCATGTGACTTCACTATATTCCAGCCATGATGTAACTGAGGTTAAATAACAAAGCTGGGATCTTTTCAATAACTCAACACAGTTTTCATCATCGTGAGGTAACACAGTTTGAAACATGGACTGATGTCTGCTCACTGGGTCCGACGGCAGCTGGTGAAGAATGAAGAGTTGGCTACAGGCTAGCAGAGGTTTAACCAAATTCTAGAAAAGTAAACCCATTATAGAAATAAGGAAGAACCGTTATGAAAAAGATCATGCTCATTTAATGCTGTTTAGATTGCTGCTGGAAGTCAAATTTAAAACCACGAAGATTTTTCCTCATGAAGATTCTAAGTCTCTTTGTCACTACAAATGCAATCGGATGCAAACAAATATGCCAATTTGTCATAAAGGTCCATGTGATATTTCCTGAGAAATATGGTCCATTAACACCACGTTAACTAGCCGTCACTCTCCCAGTTCTTCTCCGCGCTTCCAAAACTCAGATTTTCTAACCCCGACATGAATCCCCACACAACAACAGCTGTTCTGTCATTTCAGCTTAATTGAAAAGTAAAGCGATCGCACAGAGGGAACGCTGGAAGTGACATCATATCTTTGTAAGTGTGCGGACTGAATGTTCTGCTCCACTTCACTCATCACAGTAGAAGCAGTAGAGGAGTCTCAGTCGGCTACAGGGGAGTCACGGCGGCCACGACAGCTTCTACGGTCGGCCTCCGCTGGGGTCGATTCCAGAGCGGCTAGCTGCTGAATAATCCTGCTAACAAAGACCTCCAATAGATTCAATGTAGAAAAACAGTTTTCTCCATGTCGAATTGATCTGCCCCAAAAGCTAATGGGTTCCTCCCCGGCCCATGCTACGCTCCTTCACTGGGTTCATTAGGTACCACATGATACCGCTGACGGACACGTAACCGTCTTTGTGGAGGTTAATATGAAATTGAAAACAAGAAAGATGTAAAACACCAGCATGGTCCTTTAATGACCACGACTTATGCCAGCTCACTTGATATTAAACTTAACACTCACAGTAAAATGGCAACAGGCATCCATGAATACATTCAGAAATGCAGGTTCAATTATTTGCATAGAAAGCCGCTAATTGGCACCGAAATTAAACAAACAGATTTATTTTTTTTATATTGCTCCAACAACCTACAATAGCAGCTAAATGAAGAACAAGTTAAAAATCAAAGAATGGTAGGCTCAGAATATTCAGGAACATTATGATTGCTCAGTCATGAACTTAGTTGGAACCACAGGTTCCTCTGCAGGCGTCCGTCGCCTCCGGGACTCCTGCTGCATGTTGCATGGAGAATAAGAGTAGTGGTTTCCGGTTTGGAGCAGGCCCTCTCCAAAGGGCGAAGCTTAAGTAACAAATAAAGCGTTTTACAAACCCTAGTTCAGAGTTATTAGTAGATGGATTGAAAGACACATGGTGAACAAATAAATAACCCTGATGAAAGTAAGGTCCCATTCAGCTGTGAGGTTACAGATCGACTAGAAAACATTGGCACACAGTAGCTTGGACTTCTGGGACTTCCTGTGAAGTCAGACAGATAATACTTATGAAAGCTGTCTTTTGTTTCTTTACAAACTAATAAGTGTACATCCATTGTCTTTTTGGTCTCAGAAAAGTTGTAAAAATGCCTTTTAGCTTAGATGAAAAAACAGCATTAATGATGAAAAACGTTACCTCAGTTCCCCTTCCCCTCTTATATCAGTTGGTAAAAGCACTTTAAATCTGCTCTACGACCAATATGCACTGCTCTTGTCTCCGTCATCTTTTCAAATGAAGCTGTTCCCTCCGTTACTGATGAGCTTCCCTTTCTTCTTGAGTCTCTTCAGAAGACAGGAGGCGACGCCTAAAGCGCCGCCCTTCAAAAAGCGAACAAAGTTGTCTCCCACCAGCGGGCCCATGGCGAACAGACCTGGCTCTTTGGTGCACTCAAAGGTGTAGGGATGGATGTCAATGGGGTTCTGCTTGCAGGAGATGGGCTTGGTTGGATCCTGACCCAGGTACTGGCCCTGCCCCTTCAAGAAAAACAAGTTTGGGTTTGTCCCAATCAGCACCAGGGCCATGGAGATCTTAAACGCTTTCAGGGAATTGTTCCCCTGCAGCAAGCACTTCATGTCAGACTGGAAAGACACCACACAATGTTCTGGGAAACTGGTGTAGTCTGGAAACAGGCTGGTGCTGTCATTACAAGCACTGTTGCCCGTGGCAAGCTGTGGCTTTGGGCACATCTTGGCACAAACTGAAGACGCGATACTCAAAGCCTGGGGTCTGCTTGAAGCGGAAGAGGATGCTACGTTAGTGTTGGTCTGAGAGCACATCATGTTGTAGACATTGTGGTATTCTGGGTACAGGGTCTTGGGCAGCTGTTTGAAGATGAGGTCTGTGTCGTCGACCCTTTTACGAAAGACGTGTAGAACTCTGATGTTGCTGTTGCAAGCGCACAAAACTGCATCTGCTGCGCTTAAACCAGCACCTACGATCAAAACCGGATCAGAGTTCACATCTAGTTTTCTCTGGCTTACAGCCAAGCCCAGGTCTGAGATGCTGTGGAATACGAACGGCAGGTCCTCCCCCTCTACGCTCAACCGAACGGGTGAATCGGACGCACCGGTGGCCAGAACTACATTCTCAGCAAACAGAGAGAAGGGAACATGAGTGTCGTTCTGCACTTGCTGGTATCCCCTTACTTCCCAGAGACTCCCCCCACCTCCATTGTTTACACCCTCTCCTCCATTCCCCTCAAAGTCCCCATTACCACCATCATCTTCCCTTCCTTCCTTACGACCGGTGAATCCGTTTTCCAGACCTTTCCCCTCGTGACCCCGGCACAGTTTCTGGATGGAGGTCACGTAGGTGTTGTCGACAAAGTTCTTTTGGAGGCCCTTTAGCTTCACGTAGTTTCGGTAGTAGGATGAGATCTCTTCGGGAGTGGCTCTGTCGCTGGTTACATCCCTAAAGAGGAGAGAGATGATGAGCAAAGAGGTCGCACAGGATTAAAACGAGGTGTGAGTTGCTGTCAACTTTGTCGTCTCTCAGCACCTTCGTTTTCCGTGAGTCAAGTCTCTGTAGTTGACCCCCGGAAGCTCCATCCAGATGCCAAGACTGATGGTCAGCATGGAGCCTTCCATTGCCTGGGGAGGAAAGATGGGGGCACAGGAATGAACAAAAATGCCATTTCCAAGGACAAAGGAAGAGCGTTGGCAGTGTTTTGAGGATGAAAAAGATTAAACAGGGTAGCTTACGTGCCAGGCACCTCCTGGTGTTGCCCTCCCCAGGACGAGATGTGGGATGTGTTGCTGTTTGTCCCTCCTCCACTGAAGGACAGGGGGGAACTCGTAGCCAAAGTCAGCATTAGGGTGCAGCAGTGTGTCAAACAGCACGGCCACGGGGTTCCTTGATCTCCCCTCAAGACCCTCGCTCAAATATTCAAGATCCTGCACACAGAAAGACCCGATCATGACCCCCCCCGAGGGACTGTGTCATTTCAACTGTACATATTCATGCATGCACAGTTGATGTTTTCACCTGTTCAGTGATAGGTAGGTGCTTGGTCTCCTGCAGTTTTCTGTACAGTATCGGGTTGGGGTGTGCAGTCGTCACGTCCAGGTAGGGCTTATATCCACTCAGAAGGTACGACAGACAAATACCAGACGGCCCGTTTCCTGAAAACATACCCAGGTTTGTGAACTGGCATGAAGGTGGTGCAATTTAGATAAATCAGACTAAATGGAAGTATCTGTGGGTTGAAGGCAACGGTGTGAAACTGCTGCAGGTCTCGAGGTTATTGGCACGATGCTTACCGATGACGACCACAGGAACAGAGGGCGGGTGCTCTTTTGGCAGAGTGGTCTCTTCCAGAAGAGGCATGGCTGCAGCCTGGGCCAGAGCCGGCACTGTGGACGAGCAGAGGGAAGACATGTGAAGAAAGTTCCAGACACTTCTGTCACCGTCCAATTAAAATTCAACTAAATGCAGAGCCTCATTTGTGCTTCGTGGCCCCCACTGCTTGCATTTTTCTGGGACAGATTATTTCACCAGGTTCAAACTGGCTCACTGTCTTTGTGTCTGCGTGCCAAAGTTGTAGTTGTCTCATATGAGCTTGGCTCCTGGGGGCAGGGGCACGGCCCTCCCATACGTGGAATTAGCCCGCCACAACACGACGCGCCCCCAGTCTCTCTCTTTGCTGTCCTGCCAACATCCCCAGACCCCCTGTCCCATCAAACATGCCCCGCGGCAGGGCTAGCGTCTGTTTAACCCCCGGTGTCGCTTCCCAAACAATGGGGAATTCTAATCAGATTTATGTAGGCTTGGGTTTATTGTAAATCGTAGCCGTCTAGCATGTGTAGTGTGTGTTCGTGTGTTAAGCGACAGTGCCATTGTGTGCCCACTGGGCAGCAAATCCCCCCTGATCACTCCTCCGAGTGGGCCCTAATCCCACTAGGCCTGTTTATGTCTTTACCGCCCCTTTCAATGGCAGTGGGATGAGAATGTGGTCCTGGCCTTGTGACAGAGCAAACCATTACAGACTCATGAGCGGTCCCGCCAAAACATCACCCTCCAGCCAGAGCCAAACAGTGCCCACTTGCCCCGGTTACACATAAACCAAAACACTGTACACGCCGCTTTTGTCCACAACCCAAAACACTGGCGGCTCGCTGTCCTTAAAACTCCCATGTTTCCCCTCTGCTATCACAGTCCGCCTCATTTCATGTGCACCCCCGCTCTCCCCCCCCCCCCCCCCCCCTGTCTGACCTGTGTCTGTACCCCAGGCGTCTGTCAGCTTGTTTACCCTTTCCAGTGAAAGCACTGGGATTCCTCGCATCACCTGCCCTGTTTGGGGAATGTTGTGCCCCCGGTTGGCGGCTGATACTGGTGATTCAATGCAACAGCTCTGTTTAATGAGTTTGTGTTTATGTGCATTTACTTGATATGGATTTCCTGGTGGAAGTTTTTCTGAGCTTTCACTCTGATCAAACGTCACTGAAACAGATTACAGGTCACGTCCCATTCACACCAATTTCTTCTGATTTCAGATTACACTGTTGTTGTTGTTGTTGTTGTTGCTGGATGAGGGAGGGACTTGGTCAAAATCACAAGTTCCAAGTTCGGGGACAAAACAGCAGGTTGTTGAGGCAGGATATACGGAGGGAACAGTATGTGTGACGAATAACCTGAACTAAATGTTGTACAAGATTATTTTGTCAGCTGCATGTCGTGTTTATTTGGGATTGTTGTTGTTCAGTCTTGTGAACTTGCAGTTTTTGACCCCTCGTTCTCACAAACACCATGAACAGGATTACTACAGTGAATCAGTTACTATTGAATCAGTACGACAGCTGCACTGTTGTGGCATCAAATTTTACAATAACATGTTTTACTGTACCGGTGACAAATACAAAGAGTAAATACTGTATCTTTGACATCCAATTAAATACCAAAAGGGACAACAGACGATTCTGTTTACTCAAATTAGTTCATCAAGCAAGCAACATTTTATTTATAAAGCACATTTCATTCCAGGTGGAAACACATCGTGCTGAACTTAAACTGAGAGGAACAAAAGAATATATTTCACTTCCAGTAAACATTGAATCTACCAGTATATTGGGATAGTCAAATGTGGCTATCATGGAAATGCTCACACGAAAGATTAGTTGATTTTATTTTTTTCTTTTCTCTACTTCATCTGCATCTTTATTCTCCCAGAAAAGTGAGATTTGCATCATTTGTATTGAGGATGGACTATAGTTACTGGAACAAAGTGTACGGGATATATAAATAGAACAAACGACAAAATTCATAGCAGCCAATTTTGCTTGAATCTTCACTGTGTTCATTAGTATAATAACTGAAGTCCATTATAACTGGTTTAAATAATTTGAAAATAGGATTTCAGATTATTTTTTTCATGCTCATAAACACACCCCTTGTCCTTGTAACTTGCTGATCAGCACAGACTGACTTTAACACAGCACCAGGTTGCATATATGGCTGTTGCTGCAGTACCTGCTACTGGTAGAACCCCAACATCCACACAGCCTCAAACCTCCCACTGTCCTCCTGACTCGAGCATAAAATACAAGGAGCACATGCGACGGCTATGTCACCATCATTGCATAATTTGGGTCAAACACACACTCAAGAACATCCGAAGTACTCGGCCAAGGACAGGGTCTCTTACCGCGTTGTGAATTATCTCTACCTCCAAGTGGCGTCCTGTTATCACGACTCGTGGCACCGTTTCTGACCGTATAAATAGGCAGATGCCAGTGGGAGGATCTATGCAACTGTCCGGGGTCTTCTATGCAACTGTCCGGGGTCTTGCATGAGATAAAAAGCCAAACCTCTGTCTCGTCATCACTTGCACTTACCTCCGTGCGGTTAAATCCGAGCTGACCTGGTATATTCAGGTCTGATCGGCCTCTAACGCAGTATGAGGAGTAGACCTTTTCTATATCTTTATAGCACCGTGTGTGTGTGTATGAGAGACAGAAACCGGGTGCGTGTGGGTTTGTCGTCACATGCGCACCGCACTCTGCGCCTGCAGGCGTGAGCGCGTTCACAGAGGAGAAAGAGAGCGTCGCTCAGCATGCGCGCACACGCTACTGCTTGTAAAGTGCAGACTATTCCTCCTAGACGTCAGTTATCCTCATGACAATGTAATGACCATGCAATGCGTCAACACATGGTGCACGTCCCACAGTATGAATATATTACTGATGTTGCTACAATCAGAAAACATCCTGGGCACACTCAGCTTCATGGAAATCTGCCCTCTAGCATGGCAGACTGCAGTGTATGAGTGTGAATGAGGCAACATTATAATGTGCTTTGAGTAAAGTTGAGGTTAAAAGGTGCTACATAAATGCCCCCATTCAGACGTGATTTGTAAAATTTGGAGATCTGACCGGATGGTGGTGCTGCTGAAAAAGGCCGGTAGTTTGACCAAAAATGTCACAATTCTTCTTCTAGGGACCATAAATATACATTGAACACAAGTCTTAAGGTTCATGAACATTTCATGTATTTAGGGTTAAAAGTACTTTAATGAATAATGCAGATAGAGGAACAATATGCAATAAAATGTCACCATCACAGATATGGATGAGATTAACAATTCTTCGGTTATTATTCTGGCACTTCGGTATTAAGAAGTTTTAGAAAATACGAATTTCACTGTTATTATTTGGATGTTTATATGAACGCTATTTCTAACTAGGATTCTAGTAATTCCGATAATTACAATATGCCTGGAACGTGACAGTTCAGCTCCTTCGGGAAATCAGCTAGACCATTGACGGACCGCAACGACCGGTGATCACGTGTTCGACGGAGACAGCCGAATCCAAAGGGCGTATTGTGATTATACAAAGAAAAAATAAACAGTTTCTTCTTGTTACTGCAGTATGCTCTGACTAGTTCTAATACATTGTTCTTGATACAATGCAAACCAGTTTTGAACGCTAAAAGGAATAGTTTCATTAAAAAAACGTTAGCTTAATTTCCGCTACGGTGGCCCCGAGATAACAGTCGCCCTGCGTTCATCACGTGATCCCTCCTTTCAGGTTGTAGCGGTCCATCGAGAGTGAAACTTCCGTTTCCTGTCCTTCAGACAACAAGCGCACGCTTACAAACCCCGAATATGTGCGAAATGTGGTGATAAAAGCCGCCGAGGATGGTCCACTTTAGTAGAATTTGCCTCCGTAAAGTGAGTTGGGTTTGGGGATAGAATTTGCACCTCGAAAAAATAATTTAATTACTAACAAGTGTTAATGAACAGTGATATTGGCATGCTAACGTCAATGAGCTATTAACTTCACGTGTGTCTGTTGTCAAAACATCAACTTTCACTAACTCGGTCAATGTGTTTGTTTACCTGTAGCCACGTATATATATATATATAATTAACCTTAAGGAGAACATTACTTGTGTAGTGAAGTCACGACTTTGTTGAAAAACAAACGGGTTAAAATCACTTCAGCGTTATTTATATATCGCTTTTTACGACGATGCTAGCTAACGGACGTACGATTAAAGTAATGTTGGATAACTGCGTTTATATGTTGACGCCAAATAGTTTTGTGTTTCTATTAAATGCGTAAAATACAATGACGACAAGACCATACTGTTAATTCAGCTCAGTCTCATTTGTTTTACAAAATAAATGGATAAAGAACAAAGACCAAAATGTATTTAAATTGCGGTGCTTGTAAGCCCAGATTGCTGTAATAACATTGCTGAGTCATAAGCCAATTGTTTCCTCAATTAATTCATAAGGACGTAACTGATTATTGACAGGTTTTATTTAACAATCAAATTATTGTTTATGGTTTCTTGACAGTTTTATACAACATACAAACAATGTATCTATAAAATGATGTGGTTATCTATTTTACACAAAGATGAGAATCAAGGAATTAACTAAAATCAGAAATTCCAGCTTTAAGATTGACCTATTAAAATTCTGATTTTAAATAACTGACAATTATTTCAATTGTACATTTAAATACATGATACCAACAAATCACTAAAAGAAACCCCTATAAGTTCAGTCCAAGTCGAGCAGCTTGATTTCTCCATATTTTAAAAAGACTTACTTTACCAAAACGTGTCTTGAAGACTCACTGGGGGATCTTCAAGTCAATATGTAATACATGTCTTGATGTCCGGAGGGTTAGCTAGTTAAAGCTTTGTAAACATTGTATCATCTCATCCCTGTCAACGTGTTCAGAAAGGTTTTTGCATCTTTTTATGCTCTGATGTCTCTTTTTGCCTCCTTGTAGTACGGCAACTTTGTGGACAACCTCCGTCTGTATGTCCGTGGAGGCAGTGGCGGCATGGGTTTACCCCGGCTGGGGGGGCAGGGAGGGAACGGGGGAGATGTTTGGGTGGTGGCTACAAAGAACATGACCTTGAAGAGGATAAAGGACAAGTACCCTCAGAGACGTTTTGTCGCTGGAGCAGGAGCCAACAGCAGGTTTGTTTTCTTCAGTAGAGACTTGATTATCTGCTCGGCCGGAGATTCAATCGTCTGTTATTTGACAACAACAGATGTTGATGTTTGTCAGACATCCTCCAACATGTGATATATTTAGTGTGGAGATTCATGATGAGTAATGTGGATGTTGTTTATCAACAGTGTGCGTTCACTGAAAGGAGAGAGGGGGCAGGACCGTGAGGTCTTTGCTCCTGTAGGTGTCACAGTCACCACTGATGATAACAGAAAACTTGGTAAGTTGACAGCGGCCATGTTTGGTATCACGCTCAATAAAACAATCTGTCAGTTTCCACAATTTTATTCTCAAACTGCACAACAACTTTATGTAACTTTTATAATATATTTCCTAAATATCTCCTGGCCTTTGCTGGTGAACTACATGATGAGTCCTAATTTCCCCCCAAAGGTGACCTGAATGCTGAGGGCGATCGTTTTATGGTGGCCAAAGGAGGACATGGAGGTAACCCCTCCTCTGCATTCCAGCCCAGTAAAGGCCAAGCCAAGAACGTCAGGCTGGACCTCAAACTCATCGCTGACCTGGGCCTGGTGGGGTGAGAGTACAAACAGATCAACATGTTGGTTCATTTTAGCTAAAACACAAATTTGCAATTTCCCTTATCTGGTTTTCTTGATTTCACCTTCAGGTTCCCGAATGCAGGAAAGTCGTCACTCCTCACAGCCATATCAAACGCAACTCCTGAGATCGCCAGCTACGCTTGTAAGTGCAAACTATGCTTGGCTGAGATATTTAACTGTCTCGCTGTAGCTTAACTAAAGTCTTTATTATTTTACAGTCACAACTTTGAAGCCCCAGATTGGCAAATTGATGTATAAGGACCATAAACAGGTACGGAAATACAGATGAGTGCTTTAGTTTAGTTATTGTAGGTGTTGTTAAACTTTTATATGCTGTACTTCAGTGGCCTTCCTCATTCACTCGTTTTGTCATTGCTATTCGCAGATCTCTGTTGCTGATCTCCCAGGCTTGATTGAGGGGGCTCACGTGAACAAAGGCATGGGCCACAAGTTCCTAAAGCATGTGGAGAGGACGAAGCAGCTGCTGTTTGTGGTGTGTAGATAGTATATAAGCTTACATCCATGTATATGTTTGCATTTGAATATGGTTAAACTAAACGAGCCAGCTGACTGTGAAGATGATGATGATGATGATGGTTGATAGTTTTTCTTGCTGTAGGTAGATGTTGGCGGCTTTCAGCTGGCAAGTAAAACACTGTTCAGGTCGGCCTTTGAAGCTGTGCAGCTTCTCACCAAGGTGAGATTAATACTTTATACTGTCCACAGTCACATTTTGTTAATCCGATTACTTCTCCCCACGTCTTTCTCTGATTTTCATCCTGGCCCTGTATCATCATGTGCTTTCTCCTGTCTCACCACCATTCAAGGAGTTGGAGTTGTACAAGGCGGAGCTTGTGACCAAACCTGCTTTACTGGTGGTGAATAAGATGGACCTGCCTGATGCTGAGGACAAACTAGCTCAGCTGAAAGAGCAACTACAAAACCCAGATGGTAAATACTTCATGGTATATTTGCTTTATAGAATGCAACTTGGGTTAAGATGCAAATGAAATTGGATGTGCAGAAGTGAGAAGTCTCATTGTGTTGTTTTAACAATATCACATCTGATGTGTTCCTTCCCCTTCAGAGTTCTCTCATATGTTGCCTGATGACATGATACCAAGGAACTACATGACCTTCAGACACGTGGTTCCTGTCTCTGCCTCCACTGGGTTTGGTATCGAACACCTGAAAAGCTGCATCCGAGAGTCGCTTGATGAAGACGCAGCCATGGCAACCAAGGCCATCCATCAAGATAGGTTGCAGCTACTGAGGCACCAATCACTTTAGCATTTGTGATAAACATGGACGATATCTAAATAGTTCCGTCTGAACTACTGTGCACCATGACGACAGGCACTGACAGTCTTAGAAAGCAGCATCTAACAAGTATTTATGCACAGAGAACTGGTTTCAAAATGACCAACTCTATCGGAACTTGTTCCTTATCTCGATGCGACATGCTTCTCTAACAGACTGTCATCAGCATGCTAACTGTAATTTATATTTATCAGTCTGTTTCGCTCATCTTGTAATATTAAAATAACAAATGGAGTCAGTTTGCCCTCCTTCTACAAGTATAGATGTCAGCATAGACGGGTGCTTCGATGAAAGTTTTATTTTATATTAAATATATTACAATACTGAATGATTAGGAGGAAAAAAAAATAGGGGTTGATTTTTGCATCATCAGCCTGTACAGCATACAGTCAAGAATTAACAAATAAAAAAATACAGCAACTGCAGGATTTAGGTTAGCACATTGGGGGGGTTTAAAGGTTCCTGGAGCAGAGTGCCGACGTGTCCGACAGCTGACAGGATGGGACCACATGTTGGTGCTCCAGTACATGAATACATTCAAGTCCCCGGGGCAGACAGAGACACACAGCTCCTCTGGTGAGTCGTCCTGTTAGGATCTGCAGGCAGAACATGTTACACAGAAAGATTGACAGGTGTACAATCACAGAAAACACTGCAGCCTGTATGGTCCCATCCTTGGAATTTGTACAGTGCAACGTCCATGACAAGAAGACATTTCTTGTTGTAGCACAGTATTATGATGTTAAAAATATTTCTCCAGAGTTCTGAGTTGGTGCTCCACAGCCTTGGGTAATACTTAATGGAGATCAGACGAAAGGAGTGCGCTCTGGCTGAAGGCGAACCAGGAGCTTGTTCTGATCAAACTATCAGCACATGACGGAGGAACAGAAGCTGCTGGGGGCCCCAGAATGAACAAAGTGTTCAGAAACTCAACACTCACCATTCAAACTTATCAACACACAAATACAATAATGCACTTAATTACTGTCTGAAGTGTTGCTGTACATAATGCTGAGAAAAAAGTGAACATTAAAAAGGTACTTAATCAAAAATATACTAGGAGCAATATTAATCCAATATTGTGAAGATCATATTACCTATAAAGCCTAATGCATACATGAAGTACAAATGAACAAGTGCCCACGTCGGACTGAGAACTAAACAACAGTAAAACAGGAGACCTTAAGACAACCGTTTCTACAAGAGCAACGAGTCGTAACTGTACAAAGAACTTCTTCTGGGGAGTGAAACTGAATGGGATTTCCTTCTGAAAAAAATCCACCTTAAATAACTATACTGGCATGACGTCAATCGAAGCACAAACTCCATCTCAATCCTCTAATGCTGTGACGTCCTGCCACCTCGGTGCTGCTGACAAACCCATCAGGACGTCAGCAACGAGGGAAACGGTTCCTCAGCGACATGCTCATTTCCCCTCGCGGTGTCACAAATAGCCTACCAGAGAAATAATTTAATTTAAAATGTCATGCTGTCGGTTGTCACAAGCTCAAACAGCAAGCACTGTACAGCATAGTTAATCATTTACAAGGCTAAATATCTCAATCATCACGGCTAAATAAAGACAAACACTTCCAGACTCAAGAGACTCGTTGAGTTACGGTGACTAACCACACTCACAGTCTTCTCACATTCGAGTGACCTTATCTGCTGTCGTAGTGCACAAGTCAGGGGAAACTAAATACATCTTAACATTATCGATGGAAGATCTGAGTGAAGTGTCTAACTACAAACACACGTCAGTCCATCCGTTGTCACGCAGGAATGACACAAAAAAAACAATTGAAGTACTGCTAAATTAATACTGGTGAAGAAGCCTCTTGATAGCATTCTTAATGTGCCACATTCAACATCTTCGTCAGTCTTTCCTGGATGTCAGTGTTTTCCTCCCAGAGATGGATGAAACCAGTGTTAAAGATCATATACAACACTTTTACATTCTGCTGTGGATGGAGAAAGCTATAGAGGTCACAGCAAAACAAATACTCTGTGTATTTTACTTTACATATGTACACACACACAAACAGCTGAGGGGAGGAAGAGCAGGGCGGGATGGGGTCCGTGTCATGGGCTTTAACTGGTGATATAATATGGGTTTCCTATAGTGGAGAGAAAGCTCATAAGCCTACAGATGGTATAAAATAACAGCTCCTCGCATGCTTGCCGTTCAGATCAGATCAACTTCTTCTCATCTGTTGGGCAGTAGGAGGAGGTCGCTGTTAAACAGGGTTGTTTCATGCATTCAGTGTTGAAAATGATCCAACAGATCCAGTGATGCAGCGTGATATTATGACATGCTCCCGGCCCCACTTCTCCTTTACTAAGAGGAGCTCTGAGCAACTCGGGGGGGGTCGGTGGTGGGGTTGAAGGGAGAATCGTGAGAGCCGGGCTAAGGAGGATGTGTCGGTTTGAACACGTAAGGGGTCAGAGTGGGAGGGTTTCAAGTCCCGTAGGTGAGGCCTGAGCACGGGAACAGCTCAGTCTGAGCTCCATCTGGTCTGGACTGGATGTGGAGCTGGTTTCCTCCTCCGGCGCTCCACGCGTCTGTTAGATATCCACTGAATGACGCCGTCTGGTTAGACACACCAACTCAGACACATCCCTGCTTATCACTCCAGTCGGTTGGGGGGGAGGGAGGGGGGGACTCTCTCTCTTTCTCTTCTGTTGTTTAGAGTTAATTTTGTTTCATTTGTGTTTTTCATTCATAGAAAACGAGAGACAAGTGTAGTTCCTTTTTGTCTTCTGCAGAGCGGGTAGGATGGCTGTTATATTGAGGTTTCCCAGAGCTGGAGGGAGAGAAGACAAAGAAGAGGTCACGACCTGAAGGGCAGATTAGTCACTTCACATTTAGTGATATTTGGTTCTGTCTTTGTACTTTGACTGTTCTGTCAGTCAACTGGAGCTGCGCCGCTAATCAGATGTGACACGCCCATCTGTCCACGTCATCCAATCCCAGTTTGGAGGTGTATCTAAACTAAAGGGACTTCCCATCTCTCCCTCTGCCTGTCAACATCTACGTCGCCCTGTATCAACATCACTGCTCCCTCAGCACCACCTGTAGGCTCCGAGGGGGGTTCAGGATGTTCACTCATCACTGCCCTGGATCTCCATGTAAACACAGGCTGTAAATGATGTGTGCCTCTGGTTGATACTTGCCCTGGCGCTCTGCCTGTTGGCTTTCCTCTGGTCGTCGGGGAGCGGTGGCATAGGGTAAGGGTACCTCCTGCTGGATGCAATAGATCCTGTAGAGGAAGTGGGGGACTTGGCGGGGGAAAGCGTCCTGGAAGATGAAAGGAATTGTCATTATTAAACCATTGTTTACGTTCTAGTCCGTTCAGGATTACGTTGGCCAAGGACACAGATGGTGAATGAGTTTAGATACTGGACATGGAATCAGTGTTGAATCTGTGGCTTTGGGCAACATCATCCTTAAACTGCTCAGATGTTCCAGTGGTCACCGAGCTCAGGTTGCCCTTAAAAGCTGCTATCTGTTCAGCAACTGCTAAAAGTTAAGATTGTGGCTCTAACTCAACTTTTAGGGGCAAACCTGCACACAGCAGTACACAGTTCCCAGCCACGGTGGGGCCACAGTCAGAGTTCCCTACAACTCACATGCTTCAAGCTGCGGCAGCATTTCTTCCTCAGCATCAGACTCTGAAACACCAACGACCAGAATTTGCAGCAGAAGCATCTTTAACCACTGAAGAGCGTGGTGCTAAAAGTGACTGTGACTTAATGAGGAAATACTGGGAGCAGTGAGTGTGATGAGGTGACTGGGACAGCTGACCAGACCGGAGCTGGGAAACGACAACAGACTGAGAATCAGAGTGAAACAGCCACAATAAGCCTGCCCCATGTACAGCAGCTGGTTCACTCCACCGCTGCACGGCGACCTGAACCACACGGTCAACATAGTGGAGAGAGTGGAAATTAAACTTCAGTATCATTAAACTTCATATTACTTAAATTGTCGTACGAGGGGCGGTGGCAGGAGTGAAGGTCTATAGAGGAGAACGCTGATTGAATCGGTCTGCCGGCCTTTCGTTTACATAAGTGAAGGAACCGGTGGCGTGTTGACATGGGGCCGACCACGAGTGGATGGAATTATCTCTAGACCTCCAACAAGATCAGGGTGGTGACCTAAAGTTCATCCCAGCAGCAGTGATGATGTCAGAGCAGCATGCACAAAGTTCATCTCGGCAGTGACATCATACTAATGCGGAGGCACACGAGGTCACCAGGAGCGAGACGGAGCTGACACACACCGACCGGACAACATTCAACATGCAGAGCTATCAAAGACCGAGGAGGGAAGCAAAGGAGGGAGTAAAGAGAAATAAGGAGTAACATGACTGTATCAGGATACGAGCACAGGAAGACATTCATCCAATATAACGAAGCAAGTAGCTGAAAATAAATTCAAGTAAAAGTGCAGCTGTAAAAAATAACGTTTGGATAAGATTAAACGGAAGCAGCAACCCCCGACAGGAACTCGCATGTCGATTTCTTTTTTACTTTCTTTGACCAAACCACAAATCAAACCAAAAGTGAGGGAGTTTCTAGACAAGCATGTGGAGGACAGGACACGGTCCGAGATAATACCTAAGGAAGGGTCCTCGAGTGTTTCTATTCACATCTTCTATCCATCTAGTTACATCATAAAACTCTGTTTTGTCGCGAGGGGTTAAATACCTGTGGGAGGGGGTGATGGACACGACACAAATAGGGAGGAGGAGAGAGAAAAGGAAAAGAAATGAAAAGGACAGAAAATCTCCAGAAACAAGCGAGTTGGTGTTGGGGGGGGGAGAAAGGGAGAGGAAATATTATAGGAGAGCAGAGCAAAGATATCCCGAACAAACACCAAGATGCAATCGAAAAGATGGAGAGAAGATGGTGGACAGACCTGCGTGAGGTTTGGGATGAAACAACACCATGAACGTCACAAACAACTGGGTTGTGTGTTACAGGCTACAAGTCGCATCATTCCAAGCTGCTGGGTTCCACTCAGGCAGTCTCATGCTCGCTATAAGAACAGCAGGCTGCAGACTGCTTCATACGCCTTCACACCCACAGACCGACCGACGGACCGGCCAGGCCGGGCGGCCGATGCACACCGGTCATCGTTCATTCACAGTCCACCAGCAGAAATGCAAACGCTTCATTCGTTCACAGGCACAGAGAAAAGCTGTATTTCCTGTTTTGCTCCGCAGCCTCAGAAGCCAGACGAGAGCCGAGACTTCACACTTCATGTGTGACAGCAGCGTGTTCGGACTTCTGAGGCTCCGTGCAGCTTCTTCATCTCTGACATCAGATCTCAGGGCAGCATGTCTTCCTCGCTGTGCTACACCTCTAAAGGATAAGGCTGGGAATATTATATTATTCTTATTATAAAAAAATCCCATTACAACAATAAAATCATCCTGCAGACAAATATGACATGATTTGTCCGAGTTGTAATCTTACAGGAATCTAATCACTTTGTTATCAGTACTGTAAATAAATATTACTGTGACAGCCTGTGTTTGGAGTATAATTTCCCGATGTTATCATGTAATTTCCTGAAAGCCTCCAGTGTTACTTTTGAGTATAAATCCTTACATAAATAATACTTACCAGTTCTTACTAGGACTTAAATAAAAGGTACAGCGGAACAATTGGGATTTAGAGGAAAAACTAATTATACTATATGATTTACTACTAAACTACCATCAATGTACCTGATGGGCATTTCTGAGGAAAAGAGACACAAAATACTGTTTTGTAAGTACAAAGTACCCTCTAAAAGGTACTGGTAAGAAGATTTGGTCGAGGATTGTTTATGAACAGTCAGCTGGTGGACACCAAATAGACGTTCAATTCCAGCCTGCAGGTGAACAGGTACTGACCCTGCAGGTACCAAGTACATGTGAAATACTATAATTCAACTCCCTTGTTCTATTGTACCAACTTTTAAGTACCAGTAAGTACCAGTAAGTATTGTATATGCAGTCAGAGCCGGGGGTCAGTGAGGGTTCAGAGACCAACACACGGTTGGTTTCATGGGATTTTTTGACAACAGTAACAATATAGAATAAGAACAGCCTTATCTTTAAGCTCGTCCTAAATCGGCCACCCGCCTACAATATTCATTGACGACAACATGGCCGGCTTGTCGCGGGGAACTTACTCTGTGGAGTTAGAGCGAGCACGGAACTTCTTTCCTTTCAGTTTCTTACGATTGCCACTCAGGTTTCCTGGCAAGAAACAGAGCAAAGTGCACATAAATAAAGTGCAACAAGTATTCTCATCAGGTAGTTCAAACTGTAACCAACATACAGAGCTGTGCGTTACCTTGCCATGAGTTGCTCCTCGGTCGCCCGTTTTCACAGATGTCAGAGATGTGTTTGGCATCTGGGATTCTCTCGCTCCACGAGTGGGACAGGCCATTAGACCTACACACACACATACATGGTGTTATCCATATATGGATACAAATCATTAAATGTTCTGCATCTCTTGCAGGCAAGTAGATGAGGAAGGTCGAGGTGAATGAGAAGATGAAGATGCCACTGCAGCAGATGGCAACATGATGAGCCGTCACTACATCATGACATCTGAAAGTATCGAGAGGTTCTCCTCTGCTGAAACGTCTTACTGAAAGTCTTGACATCAAAAAAAACATGATCTACATGAACACATTAAGTTACTGACCGCTGACTGAGAGAATGCATCACCAGCACTGTTCATGCACACACACACACACACTCACACACACAACTGCCAGCAGAAGAGTGATTGATGATGAGATGGCACACCTGAAGCCAAACAGTGAGATGTTCTGAGAAATGGATGGGATGGAGGGGGTGAAGGACAGGGTGCAAATCTGCAGGTGCGACAGGCAGGCTGACCTCTTCTTGGAGCTGCAGCCAGAGTTTGTGCTGACGCCGGGAGGCATGTCACTGTAAAATGAATCTGCATCCCCAGGCTTGGTTACATAGTCACCTGGGGGCATTTGCCTGCAATTACAATAAAAAGGCATTTAATGTAGATTCCAGCTAAAAGAGAATCGGATCGTACAAAGTTACATATATTTGATAGAAATCAAAGCCTGAGAGTTGTTGACCGCCATCGATGTTTATGCAGAAAATACCACTAAAGAACAGTAACTCAAACACATCAAAAGAAATGAGCAAACCGGCAGAATCTTCTGTGAACCTCCGATTCGACGTAGCACCTCTGCTTGTAGCTTCTGTGAAGGGAAGAAAGAGTCAACTCATCAGAGCTCATCAGTAATGTCACACGTGCAGGCTGACGGGACACTCACTTGTAGCACCAGGCTGTAACAGCCAGTATGAGGGCGAGGAAGAGGAAGGAGCCTACGATGGCCCCGACGATGATGTTGGTACTGGTGATACCTGAGACACAGCAAGAGGGAGAAGCAGAGGAGGAGGAGGGGCGACAAATGTGTGTTAATTGCAATTGTGTCTCTAGTCTCCACAACAATGTGGACACACGGGGATACACAAACCACAACACACAGCAGCAGAACACAAAGAACACAGTACACATGGCAGGGACAGTGGAGAGGAGATTACAAGGGGAATCAACGGAAACCACCAAACTGCTGTCACCCTACAGCTCTGCTCTGAGGGGGGGTGTTGGAGGATCCTACTTAGGAGAATATTAAGAACTGCACATATTTGCACTTAATAGTCAGAGTTAGCTGATCGAGGTGAGCTGACGTTGGGGGTGAGAGAGGAGAAAGAACAAGGAAATAACATCAAACGTGGGGCAAATACAATGAAAAACTCAAATCTGACCTCAAGTCACTCCGTCAAAGACATCAGCCTGTCGACAAAGAATGAGTGTGAAAAAAACCACAAACAAAAAGAATGACTGTATGTCATGACTAGAATGTGCAGACACAAAAGCTAAAATAAAAATGCAGTGACCCATAAACAAACAAACAAACAAACAAACAAACAAACAAAAGCATGGAATATTCGACATGTTAACATCGGTGGAAGGAGTTCAGGAAAGAGTTGAGAGGTGCAGAAGAAATGGACATGATGGAGGCTGGTGGGCGGGGATAGAGAGGTTCAGGGCGAGGCAGCGTCAGCAGCTCTACCTGAAACTGCAGCCGTGGGTCCCACCACCAGGTAACTGAGGGGAGACGTGGAGTTACAGTCCTCTCCTGCCCAGCCCAGGTAGCACACACACTTCAGCTCATTGCTGCACACCTGCAGCATAAACATGAAGGGAGAAGTTAAAATCATTTGGTTTGGGTGCTGATCCATAACCAGCCACCACCTGCAGCATGGAAAAGGTGAGTTATAGATTTGCTCTTAATTAACAGGACAAAACTGTAATGTATCAGGTAATAATATTAAAAACTAATTACATGTAACACTGATAACAGCTGTGACTGAACAATTAAAATGCCTGTTTATCTATGTGAGGACTTTCATACCCCGTGTCCGGAGCAGATGGTCTTGTCGGTGGTCCCGGGGCAGGTGCTGAAGTTGAACTGCTGCATGGGGAGACACTTGTGATTGAAACAGATACGGTCTGTCCCGCAGGCCGTCCCGTCCTCCACGTAGCCCAAGTCAGTGTCTCCGTCGATCACCACATGTGCACCACTGCCACATAAACACGGTGGAGTCAACCACACAGCATCTCATTAGGCAACAACTTACAGGCTCTAGAACCGTGCTGCACTATAAACAAGAGACAACTAGTAAGGTTCTGTGTTTGCTGGCAGGATATTGGGAAACGGTGAGCTTGAGAAAAGGTGCCTGCTCTTTAAAAGGGTCTTAAAGTTTTTCTCTGCAATGAGCGAGTGTTTACCTGCAGTCCAGAGAAGCACTGTGCCGAGCCACGGAGAAAGAGGTGAGGCCTCCTTGGAGTTCTCCCAGTCGTGGGGCAGGTGAGATGTTGGAGCACAGCA
>CAAKHC010010561.1:53731-74011 GCA_901007825.1 Macroramphosus scolopax
CATTAGGCAACAACTTACAGGCTCTAGAACCGTGCTGCACTATAAACAAGAGACAACTAGTAAGGTTCTGTGTTTGCTGGCAGGATGTTGGGAAACGGTGAGCTTGAGAAGGTGCCTGTGATCCTGATAGAAAACCACCTGGTGTTTCAGACAACCGAGACAAATTCATCCTCTCAAGCTTTAACATAGCTGAACAGGAAATTTCCAAGCTATGTTCAGTACTACTGTAAAAACAGCACCAGGGATGAAACTCACTCATAGCGAAGTAAATCACTGAAATCACTTTGGGCTCTTTAAAGGGTCTTAAAGTTTTTCTGTGCAATGAGCGAGTGTTTACCTGCAGTCCAGAGAAGCACTGTGCCGAGCCACGGAGAAAGAGGTGAGGCCTCCTTGTAGCTCTCCCAGTCGTGGGGCAGGTGAGATGTTGGAGCACAGCAGATACCCACAGTGAACATCCCTGAAATCCAAAAGGTGCAACTGAAGACAACACAGGGGAGAAGAACTGAGAACTGCAACAGGTGGAGGACCAGCTTACTGTTTGTTACACTGGATCCAGGTGTCCTTGTCCTTCCCGCAGTTGCCCTTCTCGGTTCCCTCAATGTTGAGCTTCTCGTAACAGAACTTGTCAGCCGCTGTTGACTCTGATGGAAATATGACAAGACCAAAACTATGCTTAATTCTGGAGGATCAGCTTGGTCAGTGGTCTGAAAAAAAAACGATGTCCAGCTTGTAAACAGGAAACTGATTTGCACATAAGAACATTCGACTTACTCTCTCCCCAAATGTACTTGCACTGTTTGTCTTTTGTTTTGCACCTGCCATTAAAACAGCGCCCCTGTGGAGAGAAACGGAGTTACAAGAGTCATCAGTGCCACCTGTGAAGGTTTTTCTTATTTAGATGCAAAATAGTGCAAGATCTACTAAAATGTTCAGAGGTCGCACCTGGTCCTTTTCACATGTGTAGCCGTCCATCTTATGCACATTCGGTGGACACTGCAGAGAAACAGAACAATTCAAAAAAACTGTTCTATGATTCTGAATATGCATTTACATTTTTAGATCTGGTTGAAGGAAACTGGAAGATGCTCACCTGGCTGGAGTTGCCTGTGCAGTTTTCTGGGATGTCGCAGTCATTCACCGAGTCTCGGCACACGACTCCCATGAACTCCATCTGCAGGGGCGCACAAGGAACATCAAACAGACTGCTGCTGAAATGACTGAGGAAGAGGAACAAGGAGAGCACATACCTGCACCAAGGCCCAACAGTCCCCCATAATATGTCTGGGATACAGCATTAGAGTTACAAGCTAACATGTCAAAGAGTCTTATCGCTCAATGGCAAAGAATCCTTTAAAAAAGAAAAGTCCTATCTGTAATTGGATCTGGATCCCTCCCATTGAAATACATTCAATGTTGGGCCAAGACACAACTTTGGTTCATGAAAAAATCCATCAATAACTCTTCACATAATGTAGCTACAGTAGCAATGAGATGTTTGGTACCTGGCAGTTGTCGCAGCAGAGTCCGTTGCTGCACTTGGAGCCTTGAGTCAGCGTGCACCGTTCACAGCAGTTCTCGCCCTCCCTGGCGCACTCCTGCAGCACAGACAGAGGAACACGGTCAAACATCTGGCTGAGCAGAGGTCCTCCTGGACGAACGTCATGCAGTCATGCAGTTACTCTTTGTACGCGGTTATTTGATTAGTTCTATCGACCTTTTGCCAGACAAAGTCTAACACACCAAGTGTTTTCGTTGCTGTGTAATTACGGTAGCTCATCACTTTCACCTGGAATGATGAGAAGTTAACCCTTTAGACCCCGGGGGTACGCGTACCCCTAGTGGTACACGAGGGAACTGCAGGGGGTACGTGGAATTCCAAGGTGACAAGTAAAAAAATAATAATAATCGCGTCAAAAATGATAGTGCGCGATTAGTTTCCCTACGGAGACAATAGTCTGTGGCACAACCGCCAAAAGACCACAATGAAAACAGCTGCTGACCTGCAGCCAGAAAAATACTGGTCGGTCTGCTATGGATGAATGGATGAATCCAGAACTATCAAAGATTATGAAAGACAAGCAAGCTCAAGTGTCTCATTAAAGCTCACATGACTGGTGAAAAGAAACTGCTGGCCTCTACTGATTCTGGATATTATTTTTAGTATATTATAGATATATATATATATATATATTATATATATATATATATATATATTATATATTATATATGTTTTGTTCCTGAATTAAAGTGTAAATGCCTGTTAAAGGGGACTTATTCAAAGGGGCTCCAGGTTTAAGCCTAAATGTTACAAGATATATAGCAAAGATAAGTTAATTATTTTGATTTCATATGTATTTATTTGATTATATTGTTTATTTTCAAGGCAACATATTCATTTTTATTTTTTTTATTGAGTGATTTAAGTTAAATCTAAGAAAAACCCAGAGAATTAGATATTCAAATTAAGGAGATGAAATAAAGTTATTTTCATTCAATAATCAGTTACGTTCTACTTTTGAAGGATCATCAGCAGTATGAGTGAGGGGGTACTCATGGTACGACAAAAAGGCTCAGGGGTACACAAGACAAAACAGGTTGGGAACCGCTGCTGTCGAGTGTTTGCAGACAGCAACTCACCGCTGGGTTGCCACAGTCACACTCCTCTCCTGCCTCGACGAAGCCATTACCACATACTGGCGGATCCAACAACTGAAGGTGAGGCAGGGACATGAATTACCATTCAATGTGCACATGTACTGTATATCTATGTGTGAATAAATACGTGTTGACATACTTTAAGAGGTTTGTTGTACAGACAGGCTCCTCCACCCGTGTTGAGGAAGTTATGGTATTCCTCCACGTTGCAGTCGGAGAACCTCTTGGGCAGGTAGAAGCTGTTCAACACAAACGCAGCATATTATGCCGTTACCATGGCTACAGCACAGACAACATCCTCAGACATCAACGGCGGGAGGGAGAAGGATTATTCCAGAAAACACACAGAAGACGAGACATTTAGCAGCTAGTAGGAAGAAGATCTCATTCTAACCACACAAATTGACTTTCTCATACTCACATACATAATTACATGTTTGTCTTTACCTGACATGTGTTTCAGTCAGTGGTACGGACCAGAGAATGGCAGGCCTGACATATACTGCAGTTTGTACCTGAGACCCCGGCACCGTACATATTCTAGGTTCTGTCACAGTGTCATGATACTCACAGTTCAGAGGATCCTTACTACAACAGGAGGGTAGAGATGCAGTATAACTACGACCGTGAGGTTTGTATAATGAAAAAGGATGAAAAATGGATTCACCATGAAAGATGCATCTATGAAATTAACCTTTTTATTGTGGGTGATTCTAATTTGAACAGTTATTGCATGATGATTTGACATCCGTAAAATTACCACATTCATTTTTGATCAAATTTTTTGCATTAGGTGCTCAGGACAATAAACAAGAGCTATAAATGGCATCATTAGCTCTTTAATATCCCGTGTGACTTCTTCAATTTACTGACAATGAAAGGGCAACGTCTGCTCAGATGACACATTCACCTGGAGCCAAAACTACAACGGAAGTATTTCAATAAATCAGTTTCCATCTGATCACAACCCTGTGTTCACTCCGTGTTTCAATAACCTGCCTCCGAAATCTGAGCAGCGCTTGAACATTCTGATATCCTGCTGCCACTAGCAGCCATAATGCTGATTATCATGTCAGAGTGGCTCATCATGCAATAAAAGTGAAATTAAGCCACCTGTAGAGATGACGGTTGTATCAGGAGTGACTGATGATATTCAGGTGCTATATGTAAGAAATGGACAACTGTTCTTCTTCTTTTCTACTCCACTTTTCCAAACAAAAGCCATTTTAGGTCAATCCAGTACTGGGTCCAGACAAATCTCTGGCACTGTTCAGACCTGTGGACAGCTCTTAGTATGCGACTTCACACCTTCGTCTCCACTTTCGTCTCGAGTGACGATCTCAGTTCCCCGATCCAAATACAAATACATTATTCGTATTGTTTTTCAAATGGAAGGAAGCAGAAGTGCACTTGCCAGAAATTACGGAGAGACAACAAATCAAAACAGACTTCGCTTCCAGGAAAACCAAATCACCTCAGGAGTTTGAAGCACTCCTCAAACATCTTTATAAGCGGAGACAAAAAGAGCCGTGTGTAAAACTGTAACGGTCGCCTGCTGAATTCAGTAGATGTCTGCAACACAATACACAGACGTCTCTGGCATATAGTTTTTGATCATTGTGTGAATGCTTTAGGAGAACCAGGAGATGGAGGCAAAGCCCCTAAATCTCTTTTCAACTCCTCTTCCCAGGTTTATTCAGACCTTTCTCATAGAGCCTTTCCACTCGAAATTAGAACTGAAATATTCAAATTCAGCATTACAGTCGAGCGGAGCTAATTCATGATACATCATCAACCATAAATATTACAACCCGACTATTCACAGCCAGTATTTCAGTGTGGCGGAGCTCTTCACCTCTCAGCATTCACACACAATTTCTTAGAAATTGCATTTTCTAGTTTCAAACTAAAATACTTACTTATAGCACTTCTAATGATGAACGAAGCACACTACAATATTTTAAGTAGTTTTCTATCCAAAACGTTCTTCCAACCCCCGTTAGAATTTTTTTTCCAGGACTGAATCTTGTCAGAATCTTGTAGTGTCCATCCTTCTTTAAACAATAATATAATCGAACACACAGACGACAAAGATACTTGAACTTCTAAGAACTTCAATAATGTCTAATGTCTTTATTCAACCACAAATGATGTTTTATTTCAAAGTCAAAATATGTATTCCAAAAGTAAAAATATAAATATTGCTGTATTTATTTACCAGCTGTGTCTAGATGTATTTAATAAAGTATGTGAAGGATTTTATGAATCCAGGAAAAAACAATCCTGACATGTTCATCCAGTCCTTCGTTCTACTGCCACCTAGTGGACAGTGGTGAGGCAGACGCTGATTCACAATCACTGACACAAAATACTTGTTTTTAAAAGCATTTGAAATACATATTTGATTTCATTTGATCGTTCATGGGAGGAAAAGAGAAACGAAAGAAACAACTACAAATCCTAACTGGACCTTAACACATGCCAGTTCTGCATCTGTTACTGAGAAGTGGGCCTCCTGCCACATCAATAATAGGTGAAGTTAGGATTTTGGATGTCCACAAGAAAAAGCCACACAGCATGCACACACACACGCACACACACACACACACACACACATACATTCTGTGCACAAACAAACCGATGACCCTCATTAGCCCTCACACACGCACAAACACACACGGTAGAAATATCCTGTGAAAATAATGTGAAAACAGTAAGTTTAGTCAGGTTAGGTTGATCCGACATGCAGGTGCTGAGGAATAAAAAGAAACCGTGTCAATGGGCATGAGTGAGGTCGCTCATTGAATACAAGTGTCTGAAATACCATTGACTTGACTTTAGAGGACGGATGGGGGCTGGGTGTGTTGACAGAGGACGGGGCCGTAAGAGAGCAGCCTCGCCCGTCCTCTGTCAGGAGACTTTTTGATGTTAGGGAAGGTTTATTATGGGAGTCCAATAGAGCAGGATCTGGACGGGGAGTGTTAGGGGTGTGTACTGCAGTTATGAGGAAATGAGGTGCACAAATATTGACCTAAGATGAGAATGACATTGCAGACTGTATCAATCGGTTAATCATGGGCGAAAAGAAGTGATGAAAAGTCCCAACTTTCCAAGCGCTCGAGAGAAAAAGAGTATCTGAGAATAACCAAATCAATAAAACATTCTTGATTTAAGTTGATCGAACGGGTCAAAAGAAATGCACATGATATACATGTGAAATTGTACAAAATGATTATGAAAAATACAGTCTGTGTTTAGGAAAGGGACATCAAACTGTATTTTATTCAAATCATTTTCATTGAACAGAGAAGCCGGGGGATTCACAGCGGCTGTAGTGCTGCCGGATGAAATGGGAAAGGTTGTGATGGCTGTCAACCCTTCGTCCAAGCTGGTCAAAACCGCACAAGCAACGTTGTAGCCAAGCTTCAGCTCACCTGCTGTCCCATTTGGGATAGAGGGGAAACGCGAGAAGTATTTAAGAAAAGGGGTATTTACTCAAACACACATCACAGAGCCTCTTACAGACACTCACACGACACACAGTCACATCCATATGTTGACCAGCAAGCTTGCACAGTATCTACACCACAGATGTGTAAACAAACAGCACAAAACATACACAGACTGACGTATCAGAATTGTCTGATTAGGAAAAAAGATTACATAACACATTATTACTGCAAGAAGCCCAATGAAGTGATAAAAGAGAAGATATGTGTAAAACAAGCCTGTGCTGACACCTACTGGTGGATTCTCAAACTGCAACAACACTACAGAGCTGAGGAATTGTGATATCGACTAGCTTCACTCATAAACAGATATTGAAAGATTCAAGTTCATTCATGTTAATTATTAAGTTTGTTTTATTCAGTTTAAAGAGGTCAAGCCAACTTTCCAAATATGCTCAAATGATGAATTTAATACTAAAATCAAGTAAGTAATAACTTGCGAAAATAAATGTATTATTTCTATCAGGGACGGCTAGAATTTCTTATGATGACTTGACGAAGAAGTGTATTATATTTACCCAACGTCATCCATGATGCAGCCTGACCAACGATCATCACATTTGCATTCACCTAAAAAAAACAGACACAGAGGAATGTTTCTGTCACTTAGGAAGAAGGTTTAGATATGACGCGAGTTAGAAAAGGTAGAAGTAAAGGAGTGATTGAGATGTAACTGTACCATTGAGGATCCTCTTCTTGTCAGAGAAGATGCCAATGTTCTGCCCAAGAGACTGAGCGAGAGTTATGGCCATCTCATCTGTTTTCCCGTACTGATGGAGAGACAGAGAACAAATGCAATATTGGATTAATCTGGACACTGAATCTCTAAATCTGCAGCTGGGTAGGCTGACACTGAAAACAGACAGGATAACCAGATAAGTAGCAATAATTAATTAGGCCTTGCATATGTGTGTTTCAGCCTCATGGACCACTGACAGTGAGTCAGTTGGACTTCTATCCATTCATGTGGTTCATGGTTTACCTCATTGACTCCCCCTCCTTTAGTTAGGGAGCAAACTCCTCCCATGTAGGAAGCTCCTCCCCAGCTGCTATGAAAACGATTCCCTCTGATGAAAAGAGAACGAGTAACAGTTATTAGTAAAGATGTTGTTGCACCACCTGCACGATAACTCCTGCAGAGATTTAGACTTACGAGAAAAGGTGAACAGAGTCGCATTTCTCTTTTATGAAGTCTTTCCGGTACTTCATGAACTCCCTCAGGGTCACCATGGGGTCATCGTCGATGTTGAATTTGTTGTCCGCTGACCAGGTTTCCATGGCAACTAGCACAATGCGAGTATTGAGCTGTTCCCTGAAAATCTGGGAAATCAAAGCAATTTCATTGTTAGTTACCTTTCAAAAGGTAAAACACCAGATGACAGTATAAATATATATTATCTACCTTTTTATAATTGTTTTGAGTTAACTTGTTTATATTAATGTTTTTATTCTTTTTGTTGCTTCATCATTTGTTTCCTCTGTAAAGCACTTAAGTTTGCCACTGATATGAAATATGCCATACAAATAAATGTAAATGGCCTTGTACTCATCAACGTCTATTCATCAAAGCATCACCGGTCAAACAGTCAGAGTTTGATCAGTATAATCCTGTAATCAGACAGCAGCATATTACAGATGGCTAGACGGAGTCAACAAGGGCAGCAGTCTGGAGGACACGGCGGATGGCAAACAACAAGGTCTGCTTTTGTAACCGGGTTCACGAACCACCGGCTCAGAGAAAAGCATCTTTCTTTAAGACAAAGATGACGGAGCAAACATGATCCCACTTTGGTCCCTAAAGGCTCAAATCTGCTCCAAGTTGGTTTTGCGAAATTTGTTTGCTCAAGGCTTTTTCACGAACTGGAGGCATGGGGGTCATAAAGTGGACGAGAGACCACACACATTGTAATACAGTCTTGGGAATCTGTGAAAATAATGAATAAACACATTACTAAACTCTCTTGACACCATTTTTCATGGTGGGTTTAAAAAAACAACAGCTATGTGTTGCACTTGAGATGCTGCCAGGAGTTCTCTTAGTACAAAAACAGGTTGTCCAGCATGTAAACACCTGATCCAGGTTTCTGAGCAGATGAAGGAGTCACTGAGATGTTGAAGAATCAATACAACTAAACACAGATGATGAGAAACCTGGGTACTGTTACAATCATGCACACGGGGATCTGAACAACCAGGTTTCTCTTGTTACATATAAACATCATATCACTAATAAGAGAACCAGGAAGAAGAAAAAAGGAGCCATTATGTGAAATGTTATTTCTCTACATAATAGTTAATAGTAAGTGGACAACCAGGTCATTTCTATTGAGAAGCATTTGAAAGCTCACAGAGAAGCTAATAAATGTCGTATATTTTTCAAACTAAATGAATTTTATTTCTCTTACACTCACATAGAAAAAGGGAATTGTACTTTATAGTACGTGCTGTTCGGAACAGGCGGGTCACACATTTGCAGGTTACAAGTAAACACAATACGATACGCTAACAGCTGAATGAGTAACAGCACTGAAGTAGGTTTCCTGCTCAGTTCGGAGCTGGTCGTTGGGAGTTAGACGGGGGGAAAGGACAGAAGTGGGGTTTTCCTAGTCATATTCCTGTGGAATTTAACTGTGGCGAGAGATAGAATTTTACCACAACCGTCGTTGCTGTTAATGTGGCCTCATTATTGAGGCTGCAATGGGAAGAAAATTCTACTCATACATAGAAATCAATGCATACTTCCGAAAGAGAGTCTGCTTCATATGATCGTTTTCAAGGGCATGACAAGAAGCATCCCCTTCCTCCAGTTTCACCAGCCTATCAGTTTACAGACGTGACCCTTAGCTGGTTAGATTTCAGGAGCGCAGCACACAAATGTGGCTAGAAATAATCAAACATTGAGATATCTGTGATGCCACTGCTGCTTTCAGCCCTCTGGAACCTGGAAAGTCATTACTGGCTGGTTATTGGCCGCACGCAGCATATCACAAGTCCAGAAAGGTTTTTAAACGGAGAGAGTGAGGTTGGTTAAATGAGAAATCAGTGCAATGCGTGCTCAGCTACAATGCGTGGAAGTGCTTGTGGCAAGCTTTCCAAGAAGAGGATCAATACAAGTCTTACCATGTCAGCCATATTGACCACTGACTTAGCATAGTTATTCGTGTGTCCAACGGAAAGCCGATGCTTCTTATACTAAAGTGAGAGAGAGAGAGAGAGAGAGAGAGGAGGGTGGAGAAGAGAAAACATCAGGAACAAATTAATTTAAGACCTTTTAAATACAGTATGTAAAAAGGGGACATGCTTGCACAATATATTTACTCCAAATATATATTTTATATATATTTTAGACCCATGTTGGACCCCAATCAACAATAAATTGGTCTTACAAGCAACTATAGTTATCTCTGTGCTACAATCCTCTTCTGTTGTCATGAATATCCAACACATCCACATTGTTGGACTGGGACACATGTTCCTTCATCACGAAGAACATTATTATTTGAGTCAGTCCCACACATACGCTGTCACGAGTGCACCATATCTGCAGCTGAAAATAGGCCCAACAAATGCATAATTTACTCCAGTTTGAGTAACGTTTACTGAACGTGCACAGCTGTTTTTAGAAAATGCTTAGCCCTCCGCAACACACTTGAAACTTGTCTGAAACTCAGCCACAACTTTGTGAAACTGTAACAACAATACAGCAGCCAATCAAGTAGCTGATTACGTGCAGTGACAATACCAAACAGTACAATTTACATACAAAACAAAAACTTGTCAATGTGGCTTATCAACAAAAAGGAACATAGTATACAGTCGATCATAATTGTACTCTTTAAAATGTCTCTTTAAAAGCTTACCATTAAATGGTCATTAATCACCATCAACTCAATGTATTTGGTCTCATCGTCTACACTTCTTGAAACACGTGGAGCCTGAGAAGAAGAACAAAACGTTTTTAGCATACAAACAGACGTTTATTGTTTCTTCCTCCACTAGAAGTTTTCAACATCAAGAGGAATTTGAGAACAGCCAAGGGTAAAGAGATGATTTTGGGTATAATGTGAAAACCTTTAAAGAAAAGAAAAACTATTTCTCTGTTCTCCAAATTCCAAATAAAGATAAGAGCAGCTCTCGGGGCCGAGAGACAGACAGCTGTAGACATCTAACTGTGTCTGAGAAAAGACGATGCTTGAAGCAGCCGCTACTCTGGTAAATATTTCATGGAGAAGGAGATGAAGCAGAGAGAGAGATGGAGAGCTGGTGTGTAGGAAGAGAACGGAGAAATGGTGCTCTTTGTGAATTTACATAATACATATGTGTGGTTATCCCTTTATCTTCACTTGCAAAAACACGAAAAGATTTAAGTCAACATCAGCATTCCTCAGATCATTGTGATGATTTTGCAACAAATATTTCTGCAGAGAGGCCATACCTGTCTTTTTTTTCTCCTGTGAACAGCTTTTGACCCAGGAAATGGAGGGCTGGGAAAAGGGGGCTCCGGAAGATCACCTAGGAAATGATTGCAATCAGTATTCAACCCAGTATCTACCAACAACTAAGCACAGTTTTCTGTTTGTGTTAGGAATATAAGTGTGTCACACCACTGAGGAGGTCACGAAGTCCTTCTTGTCCTCCAGATTTGTAGATCATGTGAATGTTGACATCCCTCTGAAGGACAAAAGTGTGTGTCATTACATAGCTTAGGAATGTAATCAATGTTCCAGTACAGTCATCAGAGTAAATATGACCTAGTATGTAATAGCACATTACTTCATACTTCCCAGATCTCTAATTTAAGGTCCATAAGGTTAAGTATGCAAGAAGTGGGAGAGCCTTGTAATGTCTAGCTCCACTGCCTTGTTAAAATACTATTACAACATTTAACATATTTTTACATTTAAAAAAAGATTGATACTGTACATTCAATATACTTAATTAGTACATGGCATTGCTTGTTATAAAAAAAAGAAAAACAACTGTAATTATATATGACAATGTAGAGAGATGCACAAAGAGAATCTGAAAGAATATTTGTTGATCATTAATTAATCTCAGTTTTCCACCTGCGAGGCAGCGCGGTGGGCAAAAGCAGCCCATGACGTGAGGGCCACATCCTGTTTATGCTACTGTACCTCAACAACGCCACTGCGCCTCTGGTTCGGTATCAGTGCTGATATGTGAAAGAGAACCGAGGAGAAATGCCTCTTCCTCCGCTATAAACATAATTCAACTGCTGAAAATATAAGGTATTGTAGTCTTTGTTTGACGTCGCTACGTTAGCATGTTTAGCGTGTACCGTGTTTAGCATTAGATCTCGATATTCAACAGGTTGCAGCGATGCTAAAGTTTTAGCTAGCTGTCTGATGGAGACGGGACATAACGCAAGTGTTAAAATTCTAGGTAGTCGAATCAATCTTTTTCACACAGGCAGCCACGTTTATGGGAAATATATCGCTGATGTATGTAGCTTTCATTTGAGTTATATTTAGTGATTTATTGCTTATGTTACCTCGTTTGTAGAGCTAATCTGCAGTAGCTAGTCCACCGAGTTGTTAGCCAAGATAGCTAACTTTATATGTTAGGCTACCTGGTTAGCCGGTGTGTTGAATGAAATAATAGCTGTTTTAAGATGTTATTATATAGTTGGGGTTTAATTTCATTGACACAATATTGGACCATAATATGTAGCATGTCAAGTGTTATTCAGTTTCAGTTCAGTATTCAGTTATTCAGTTGTTGTTATAGTTCACTATCATTGGACATCTATCAGGAAAGGCTATTATTTATTAAGAGACTGTTTATAAACGGACTCGTGTCAAGTTATGTTTACAATAACTGATCCCAGGCAGCGGCAGAGCTTCATTATTCTACAGGATCTATAAAATTATAGCTGCTTGTTGGTTTGTTTCAGACTCATAATTAAGAGATTTAGGAGCCAGCCCACGAAGATGAAGTAGGCATACAGTGTCACAGTCATTCACTGTTGCTTGCTGCCACATAAAAAGGCTCAAATGTGTAACTCAATTGCTCATTGTTTAGTTGCTCAGTCTATGTAACACATGCAGTATAGACACTTGTCCAGGAACCTCAATCCTGGAGTCATTCCCACTTTGTTTGCTAATGAAATGAGAACATTGTTTCCAGGGGACAGCAGATATTGGGTCAACTACACCATGGTGAATAGAAATATAGGGGGGTTGTCCAAAGCTGGGTCAGACCATGGCACAGTTATCTTACTCCAGCAGTAATAGGGCCAGTTGCAGAAACTTTTAAAAACGGTGCCTTTTCCCAAGATCAGGACTTCTGCACGCAATAAAATTATATTATTTAGTAATATTGTTGCTACATTGCTTTCTATTGTTCTGACCCTGACTTTGTTTTTCTACATCTGTTCAAACAGGAACTTTCCCACTGGCCTGTGTTCCTGTAAGCACCAACAGCCATGTCTTGCCGGGACATCCATGCAAGCAATGCCTTTGCCTTTCTCATTGCCTTTGTGTCTGTTGGAGGGATTGCTGTAGCAGCGTTAATTCCACAGTGGCGCATAACAAGGCTGGTCACCTTCAATCGCAATGCCAAGAACATCAGTGTATACGACGGGCTGTGGGCTAAGTGTGTCAAACAGGATGGCTATTCAGGATGTTACTACTATGATTCGGAGGTATTACTTTGACTCTGCGAATGTTCTTTGAAACCATTTTCAAATTTTCCAAGTGTCATAACAGAAATGTTGTCTTCTCATGTTTCTAGTGGTACTCTAAAGTGGACCAGCTGGATCTGAGGCTCCTGCAGTTCTGCTTGCCTACAGGTCTGATGTTTGGCTCTCTAGCTTTGCTGCTGTGCATGTCTGGGATGTGTAAAACCTGCTGCTGCTCAGACAAACCTGAACCGGACATTAAAACAACCCGATTCTTGGTGAACAGTGCAGGATGTCACCTGGTTGCTGGGACGTTTTTGTTCCTGGGCGGGGCTATAGCCATAGCACCCTCAGTATGGTTCTTGTTCCGCACCAAGGAGCTGAACATCAGATATAATAACATGTTCTCTGATGGCTTTGCTGTGTATGTATCTATAGGCTGTTCTGGGGGGCTGATGTTGGCTGCCCTGCTGATGTTTATGTGGTACTGTATGTGCAAGAAGCTGCCTTCCCCCTTCTGGTTGCCACTGCCCTCCATGTCAACCTCTCTGTCCACACAGCCTCTCACTGCCAACGGATTTCCCCCCTCCCCAGTTTATGGTCCTCAGCCCTTCCCACCACAGACCTATCCACCCACAGTGATTGAGCCCTATGTTCCCTCACAGGGATACACACAAAATCTGGCCGCCCCTGTACCACCACAAGTGTACATGTCTCAGATTTCTGCTCCAGATGGGTATGGGTCAGAGGTGGGAGGGACCCAGGTCTACAGCTACGCACCCTCCCAGAGCTACGCACCCTCCCAGAGCTACGCACCCTCTCAGGGCTATGCTCCCTCTCAGGGCTATGCTCCCTCTCAGGGCTACGCATCCAGCTACGCCGGAAACCGCTACTCCGGCCGCTCACGGATGTCTGCCATAGAGATAGATATTCCCGTACTGACGCAGGGACAGTAAGAAAAGAGAGGTCCATAACGCCAGCACATTGGAGTCTTCTGTTTATGAACGTCGATTAGTTTCACCACTGATTAAACTCATAGAATTTGATATACGAGTTAATAACATGAGAGCCATTCAAAGTCTGAGTGATAGTTTCAAGAATCAGGGCAGTCAGTCCAGCTCTGTAAATTGCTGATTATGAAAGATCTAACATCTAATTAAGTTAAACCTTTACACTGGATGCCAAATTACAGCAAGTTAGTAAAACAATATTTTCCTGTTACATTTGTTTGTGGAAGAGAATCACATTATATCACATTTCTATGCACAATTATGAAGTTCTCCTGTCATTACTATTAAAACTGTATTTTGGGTGTATAAATACTAACCTGTTTGTAGACTTGTGTCTTTTGTGTGACATGAATTGTTGATAATGTCACTGTGCCCTGTGAAGAGCAGCTGTTATAGTTAATTATGCACTAATTATGTGAATATTGTGCCAGTTTACATTGCTGATTTTGTCAGAAGTGAATACTTTCTGAATGGAAGGTCTCTAACATGTTACTTTAAGCGCTCACATTGGGTTTTTATAATTAAAAAGGAGAAGACACTAAAATAACCGATGTTGAACGTGATGTACAGAGGCAGAATTTATTACTTTATGAATCAACACATTTTGTTATGTGAAAGAGAAGGATTGAGAATGTTGCTAAACGTTGTATTGCCAGCTGCCATTATGATTAACTGTGTTATTAAACCTCAGCTGGATGTGAAGGTTGTTCACTGGTGGTGGAACCTCAGGCCACATTTAACGCTTTTGCCTTCTGTATGTTTTGCATAACGAGCACTTAGCAACATTTTTTATGGTCTAATGTGTAATTTTCTTCTGCCGTATCGAGGTCAATGAACAAAACATCTTTTTCTACACTGTCATTGTTTCTTATTAAAACATAAATCCTAAAGAATGTGTGAGCTTGTTGTGTGCTGAGCCAAAGAACACAACATAAAATGAAAAACTGCTACAGAGTCCTTGATGTGCACGATGGTAACAAAAGTTGGCACACAATCTAATTAAAACAGCGTATTAATTTCTAGTAATTTGTTCAAATACACCCAGTTACCAAACATTTAGAGGGCAGTCTGAATTACAAACTGGGAAAGAGCTAACCTGCTTCAATGATGGTTTGAACTGGTTATTTACTCAAATTTCAAGTTGATAAATTGTTTGGAAACCAATCACTTGAGCCACATCGATTCAGCGGCGAGCCTTGATGATGGAGCCCAGTAGCCATGATGCAGACGCGTACAGAGTTCGTAATTTGTTGAGCACAATTGAAAAGGTTTTGAAGTGATATGATCTCCAACAGTCTTAACTGCAGTAAAAAGTTTGAATTGATTCATTGTTAAATTAAAAAGAAAAGATGCCCAGTGTCTGAGGTGATGCTCTCGGCTGCTTATTTTGTCCAGCCAACAGTCCAATACTCAAATATATCAAGTAACAAACTCCACGTTTCAGCTGGACGCACAGAACATTTAGCATGTTGGCTCGATCAGTGACTTGATAACGACTCTGATCAATTCTGTCATTCAACTAAATCATTAATGACATTGTTAATGCACTGTATATATAATGCAATAATAAAACTGCTTCTTCTTTGTTTGGCTCTTGAGCAAGATTTTTTGCCTTCGTGGTTGAATTGATCTGCAAACCCTGAACTCGCGGTCGTTGTTCCACTGTGCTGACAACACGGAGCACTATGAGAGCAATATAACTCCCCCACATCTCCCCTGAACCGTGATCCGGTCTGCTGATAAATATTTATGTTATCATAGAAGAGTCTCAAGAGGAAAGAAGCAATCAAAGACAGTGAGAGTTTGATTTTAATGCAGCTTTTAGCATCTTCTAGTGTTTTGTCTTATCTCTGAAGTACAGCCTCCGATTTAACAACCATCCGCACAAACTGCGGCAGCCTTAGAAGCAATCAATGTCACATATTCCAGTTTGTTCAGAGTTTAGTGGTTGATGAAAAATACGATCTAATAAAAGAAATGTATGAGACGAGTTTGCACAGCACGTTTGCAGAATCCATCATTATAAGAGCACTTATTGCTGAATTTACTGTTCTAATATTTCTTGACCAGATCCTTCTTTGTTCCCCAGATCATCACTCTCAGCCAATCATCCCTCAACACACACACTTATAAATACACACACAGCATATAGGCTCTGCAGGGTGTGTGTCCTGATGGAGATTAAGGGTCCAAACACAGATGGCTTTCATATGTTGTGCTACAAAGAGATGGGGGTGGAGCCTGGGTTGCCAAGGGAGATGGTACCTCAGACACAGACTGCTGGCTCATGAATATAAAGCAATGAAGGGTAACACGCTTTTCATTCTGGCTCTCTCTCTCTCTGCATGTGTGAAGTCCAGTTTTAGTAACGTGAATTTGGCTTGAGGCCACTGGGAGACCCCCTATTCCATCAGCTCCATCCCACAGCTTCAGTGCTCCATTCCCAGCGTGCGCTAGTCTTAAAAAAATCCTCTTGGCACCTGATACATACAGCTCACCCTGCCACCACGACCCCCCGTAGACATACCTCTCTCCTCATTTTTAACCTCCCCACCCCCTCATCTATAGATATCCTCCCAGCCTCTCCTCATCTTCCCCGGCGGGTCTGATCAACACATACTATGTACAGTCTGCAGCAATCAATAAGCTGCTATCGACGTCCCAAGATGGGACGTTTGGGAATATTTCACAAAAATGCTAAGAAACGAACATCCAGAATGTAGCGTTGCATCGTACAGTGCCAAATGCAACGCAATAGTGTTGTGTTGTTTTTCAAGCCTTCACTAGTTAGGAGGAAGCTGCAGGATCCCTGAGGTGCAGGTGAGGTTGGATAGTTGTCCAAAACAACAAGAGGCCTTAACATATGGTGTTTTCTGCAAATGCATGCCAGCATCACACACACATCCTCCCTTGACGTGCACACACACCCACACGGACACACTCTAGAAGTGTAAGATGTATCAGCTTATAGCACCAGAGAACATCATGCTCTAAGCTGGTGAACTTATATTTAGTGTTAAATACGGCTCACTGCTGTAGTTTAACTGTACAGGAGCCTGTTAACATACCAACATACACTTTGAAATGAATTCAGTTGCATAAGGTGACAAGACGAGCTTGTTCAGGACACACTTTTCTAATGTCCTGCATAACTTTTTCTGCCTTGGCAGAAAAGGGCAGATGGATTTACCATATGGACACCAGGAGCCGTGCCGACTCCATCAACACTGCCCTCCTGCCATGTTTTTTTCCTTCTCTTTAAACTAGATGGAAACAGCAGGACAGGGCGGTGCATCAAAGGCCACACAGCCTCCGCATTCAACGCTGCTAACTGGTATCACAAGAATGTTTTTAAAATAACAGAATCCTCTACAAAGTGTGTGTGTCAGTTTGTAGACTTTCAAAGTGAGAAGTACGTACAAAGTGAACTAGAAAGTGATTACAGTGAGAGGAACCCAGAGAAGGACAGACAGTCAGGGTGGACCGTCGCCCAACGAAGCAGACATCCAGAGCTCGGCGCTGCAAACCGACCGCCACCGCCCGGCACGGGGGGGGTCGCTGCCCCCAACTTTGTTGTATACAGTGGACTTCCTAACAAGCCAAGATCAACACCACCAATAAACCACGTGCCAAATGTTTGCCATATGCTTCAGTGCCCGTCTCCATCGAAGAGTTAAATACTTATCCACGATATGAAGTGGAGGAGAGACTTGTTTTCTTAACTTTGCAATGAGCAAAATATATTTTCATATATTTAGAAAAAAAATACTTCAATTTCGTACATTAAAATCTGTAACCTGAGACTGTTTACAGTTAACAGTCCCTGGACGTTTGGAGTTCCACATGATGACTGATGTCTTTCTTTCGGCTTTTATACAGAGAAGCAGATAAACTTCTTCCTGTACTTTTCATATCTAATACACAGAATGTTTTGTAATCCAATGTCAGAGGAGTCAAATATTTAGCTTGTAACAACAATAAAACTACGACTATTGACGACTGCGGAATCATTTGACCTGTGAACGAAGGCCGACCGTACCTGCTTCAACTGAGGACAGAAGCCCAACGTGAGCGGCCGTTTTGCTAAATTTACTACCAGATAGAATCTCTTCAATTTTTCATGTCTGTTTTACGTCACTGTGTCTGTGTGAATAAGAGTGACTGGAAAGGTGACCAATACTCTGTATCTCTAAAGAGGACTGCTGCAGAGAAAGATCTCTCTCTCTCTCATCGCTTGAATAATTCAGTCTCCAGAAAACGTTGGAGAGGAACGACGGATGGAGCGGACGGGAGGAGAGAGGCCGGGACTGATGTGTTGTCTTTCTTCTTTTGTTTCTCGCTTTATATTTCCAACAGTTTTGCTTGTTGTTCTGCAGCTCAGCTCCACTTCCCTTTAGATATCCTACTTCTGCTAACGTTCCTCCTCTCAGTCAGTCATTTGCACTTTTAATTTTTTCACCTGTTCATTTTAGTCCTGCCCTCTTCGTTAACACAATTGGCACTAAAACTGTCATATGGGAATGAATCTTTAGTAGCTATGTGCGCGGCCACCATACACCTTTCTGCCCACACACACACACACACACACACACACACACACGAATGGACATAAACATGAGCGCAAGTCCTTGACCTCTCTTATCTCCTCTCATCCGTCCCTCTCTGATTAACACCAGACACACACTTCTACTGGACGTTTTAATTAGAGCAGACGGGACGTCACACACTCAGTATCTTGTTCTCTCACTCTCGTGCCTGAGGCGTCTTTAGACAATCTCACATCTCTCCTCTCGTTTCAACCATAATGCTAATAATCTAATTGGCTGTAGGCTTTGTAACTGAGCAAATCTCTCCGTCCTGAGACCCGTGCGCCGCTCTCGACGTTCATTAGGAAGAATGGCCGTGACTGGTGTGTGTGATCTGTAACTGATGCTGCTTTTGTCTTGTGATCCTCTCAGGACAATAACTGACCCTTGTATGAATCCTGTAATACCAGCTTTTTCACTCATTACCTCCTGCACACACAATCCTCTAGATCATGGGGCCGTAGAAGATTCCACAGAACTGAGAAGCAAACTGATGACCCCCCCGAGCAGAGAGTACAGAGCATTTATGTGTAGATTTACTTACATTACTGCTGCCCTGCCCTCCTGGTTCAATCATGTAGGTGTGATTGCCATCAAAAAACATGCCACTGAAAGAGAGAGAGGGAGGGAAGGGAGAGAGAGAGCACATATCAACACATGTTGCTGCTGTTTTATTCATCACTTAGAAGTATAATGCACCTGAATTCCTCCTCATGTGTGTTTCAGTTCAGTCCAGAGGGTTATTGTATCATTGGAACATTTCTCAGTATAATAAAATACTCTGCCGGCCTTCCTCCTGTATTTGACATGTATACGGCTCAGGAGGTGCTGAAGATGACTCCAAACAAAAGGTCAGCCAATCATCTCGCATATTCCCCCCACACAGCAGAACTTAAAGGACACCCAAGGATTTTATCTCTGAACAATAACAATAAGAGGTTAGACTCCTTGACCACTGTAGGTTTGTTGAGCTGCAATGACTCAGTGTATTCTACAGGATATCTGTACAAACACATCCACTCAAGCAACTCTAAAAACATGCGTCACATGAAGGTACGAGGACAAGAGGACACGTACTCTCTATCAGTTACACAAGCACTCTTTTCAATTTCTCACTCAGCAGCTGGGTGAAGGTCTCCTTGTCTCGAATGTGTGCGCATGTGCACATGAAAGGGTCGGACATCCTCCATTAATTAACTTTATCTGAAGCTTTCAGGAGATTGGATGGTCAAACCGTGAAGTCAGGAGGGTAAACTCTGCAAGTGCACACAATCTGTCTTTCTCTTGCAACTCTCGCTGCTTTTTTTCAAGCGCACAGGATTCACCTTCAGGACCGACTCGTAGTCCTGCTGCAACCTTGTCCTAACATACGGTACCCACACAGAACCCCTCTGATACTGCTGTAAACGACGGTGTCACATGGACACAACATTCTCCACCAGAGTCTTCACACTGGTTTAAAGTTGGTGTGGTAATGTTGGAAATAAAGTATTTCAACAATATTATAATGAGCATTTTCATTTCAGCCCAATGTGTTGAACCGGAGCGATGTTCCAAACAGAAACCTGAACCGGGGGTGAACTCCCTGACTCTTCCTCTCTTATGATGGATGGATGAAGATGAGAGCACTATCGCTCTGTATGCAGTTAAAAGCCTATTGCATTGCAGGATAATGATTCTCCGTGTGTGTGTGTGTGTGTGTGTGTGTGTGTGTGTGTGTGTGTGTGTGTGTGTGTGTGTCTGTGTGGTGTGTGTGTGTCTCTGTGTGTATGTGTGTATGTGTGTATGTCTGTGTCTGTGTGTGTCTGTGTGTCTGTGTGTGTGCGTGTGTGTGTGTGTGTGTGTGTCTGTGCGGTGTGTGTGTGTGTGTACTGCAGCAG
>CAAKHC010010569.1:0-11110 GCA_901007825.1 Macroramphosus scolopax
GGATAACACAATCAGCCATCACAATGTGGACTACTAACTTCCTCGGAGCACCAGGTCGCCCTCCACAGCCTTCAGCCCAAAGGCCTCGATCCTCCGGCTCACCATGGTGTTCCACACCACACTCTGGTAGCTGTGGATGTACATCAGGCGGTTGTTTCTGGGGATCTGGAATAAGAAGAAATAACCATTATGAGAAGGAGCTTAAGGGGTGAATCATTTTTGTCAGTGGACAGTTTAACCATTGAACGCTCTAGTAAAAAGGTTGACCTAATAACATTTAAAAAAGGCAACTAACCAGTCCGAACGCAGTCACGATATTCTTCTGGCCGTACATTGACAGGCCTCGCAGCAGCTGGCCCTCCACACAGCGCTTGTTAGGCAGCTTTTTAAGGGCTGCCTCTGGGTCCTGAGTCTTTGCCCACTCCTCCCTGCAGCGGACTAAGAATTCTTTCTCCGCTGTAAAAATGAATTAAGACAGAGAAATGTTAGCAACTGCTGCAAAACTTAACAAAACCTTTAAGTTTATTACCTCCAGGACGGGGCTTCAGAATCAAATCCACCACTTCTTTCCAGTTATTCTTCAGAATGGCCCTGTGCCAGACAAAAGAGTTTACGGTCACACCTTCTGTCACGTAGTAATGTGCACCACCCTGACTCAAGTGTTACCAGCATCTTTTACCTGCCAACTTGTTGTGTAGGCACAGCTGTGGTGCCGAAGCGCTGCATGCCGTAGTAGTTAATGAAGCCGGTCTGCTTCAGGGACGTCATGGCCTTAAGGACTTGTGCTTCCGTTCCCGAGATGTTCCTGACATGCAGGTGTGCACAAATACAATAATACATCTCTAGAAACAAGAAGTTTATCGCAGTACCAAGACGGGACACAGCGTTCTTAACAAAAAATAAAACTTATAAAGGCCTGTCTCGAATAAAAGCCTGCCTTCAGTTGAGGCCGAGTACCTTCTGTACTTGAGGTAAATAAAGACCAAGGCAACTATTTGCCCTCGGGTTTGTTGTAACCATCATCCACAATGAGTCACACAATAGAATGCAGGACATGTATTCCAGATATCTCCAATCATCCGCTGACCTGATGACCACAGTGAAGTGGTTGCCCTGCAGCTCGCCCAGCTTTAGAGGATGGTTTTTGTAACAGAAATTTCCAAGCTTGAGGTTTATGAGGCACTTGTTGAGGTGGGCCAACCTCTCTGCTGTGATCCTGAGAGGGAGAAAATATTTCTTTTGTTACTGATGCCCAGAGAAGCTGAAAAACACCTCAAGCACAACATGCGCAAGTATCACTGTAGTAATCTGTTAGAGCATCACTCACTTGAGCACCGCAATCTCCTGCACAGTGATGGCTCTCTTGTCCTTGGTGCCCATATAGGAAAACATATTGGGTCTAAGCCTAGAAAGACAATCACAGTTTATGGGTCAAACAGACTTCTAACTTTCAAATGATCACTTGTTACAGAGGAAAATGAAAAACAGTCAGACCTGAGGAACTTTGAGAGCACGTTGATTGCGTCCATCGTGTCCTTGTTCTCCTTGTACAGGACAAAGTGACAGAAGCTGCCACGGTTTCTGGGCCAGAAGTGTTTCCTTGGGGCTTTCATGGAGACAGAAATAAATGTAATTGAAACACAGAAAAATATATTCAGAAATAATAATATAATATTTTCAAATACATGTGTCCCTATATACACGTCCCCTTGGGCAAACATGTTGTATTGTGGATGTCTTCTTAAATGAAACGAAGAAACCAAAACAACCGATCATCTGCTTGACTTAAATCAATCTGTGTTTGACAGACATATTGTCAACTTACTAATGAACCGGGGGTCCATGGATATGTACATGTGGCCTGGAATTCGGTTTCGTGACAGTAATATGTGCCTGATATCGGCCCTGTTAGAATACACAAACAAAGCTCGCACATTATGTCAGCTCTTCTGTACGTAAATGGCTCGCACTCCGAGTGCTCTGAACGTTGTATTTTAGGGAAACATTGACACAGTCACAGAAAGCTCAGTACACCATCAGCCGATATTGAAAGCAAGCGAAACACTGGCTGCCAACTATCATGACAGGAGTGTATCTACTTGTTTATAGTTGGAGCTGTTATCAACTCAAACATAAACAAGCATGGTTTACTGCTCAGATAACACTTGAACTCCTTGTCGTCCAAGGTTGTTTATATTATAAATTCATATAGAACAATCTGATTTAGTAAGCTGAGGCAGCCACTCAGTGGCTGTAACTGCAGTGACTTCCACCTACTATGACATCATATGCACTCCCTCTATTGAGGCATCCCGAGGCTCCATCTACATATTAATGATTGTCTGCATCTGACCTTTTCTGAGCAAACTGAGTAATTCTGGGTGACAAAAAACTCTGATTTAATATTTTGTTTTTAACTCTATTCAACCACGGTGTTACCAGACGGAATGGAAATAACTGCTTCAACCTTATAGAGTTACTAACTCCTAACATTCCTCTGTGCTTGTGTGGAGAACAGGTTCTTACCTGCAGGTGTTTTCACCTCTATCCACCAGAGAAGAGCAAAAGGAGGATAGAATAGAGTTACTAAGAAAGAGAAGCTTATAAACGGAGGGTTGTCAGGGGTGAGAGCTGCATGCATGGGCCTAAGAGAGTGTTGTATTTAAAGAGTTTATGCAACAGGGGTGCACTGTCTTTCAAAGGCATCAGTGTGTCTCTGCTTTACTCTGTTGTCTTTTAGGTTGACAGTCTGCACAAACCAAGTCATAATCTAGATCAGAGCATTGCACTGAGTAACAGTCAGTCCGTTTAAACACCATTCGTAGCAGGATCATGCCGATGTGTTAGTCATGCACATGCACAGGTGCATACATGCAATGCAACATGAGTTGAAGGTAAATATTAACAGGCATGCAATACATTATTTCTCTATTCTTAAAAACCATAACAAACTGCTTTTACTGGTCCAGATAGTTTAAAGCTACCTAATGGTTCTGTCTCTCCTCCACATACCTGCCAGAGCCGTCTTTCCAGCAGCGTGGTAGGCCACGATAAACCTGCGACCTTCCCTCTCTTCAGTCTTTGTCTCCAGACCAGGAAACTGGGTTTTGATGGCTTTGTGGACCAGCGTCCGCTTCTCTTTTGAATCGTCCACCTACAATGCAAGAAAAAGAGTTGAGAATACCCAAGACGAAGATATTATTTTAAAGATATCTTCCACATTCATATTATAAATTAGGCATAGAAGAGCATTAGGTATGGATAAAGCATACAAAAAAAAGAAGACAAACACACTTTTGACTGTAGGGGGACTGAAAGTAATAACACAAAGGACCCAATAATGTTAAACTCACTTCAATGGAGACATTTCCCTCTTTATTCTTGAAGAGCTGAAGCTCCCCGAGCTGCTTTTTCTGCTCCTCAGTCAGCACATCAGAATCTACTGGCTCCGGTTTAACTTCTTCCTAAAACAATCACAAACACATAAAAGCATTGGATGACCCCCAGGATGTCCACAGAAGGTTTCTTGAGCCTCCTTCAATATGCTCATTAAGTCTGCAATGACGGGGATGTCTGGTCATTTGGACTTTTGAAGCGATTATAAAGTACAATATATGTGTTATGTGATCCAAGACATCAGATCCCAGAATGACATCCATCAATCAGGAAGGATGACACAAGGATCTGTGTAGCTGGAAGGATGGTTGCTATGCCAAGTTTTCATTTTTTATTTCGCTAAAGGGTTAGCTTATAATTATGCTAATTTTCAACCAAACATGACAGTTTACATTTCTCTGCCGAAGTTTGAAACAAGTTTCAAGATAAAATACCAATGTTGAAGGCTGAAATTGAATCCAGTGTCTTACCTGAACTTCTGCAGGAATGGTGAGGTCGTCTAAATGCACCATCTTGCCTTGTTTGCTGATTTCATGCACGACAAAGTCTGAATACCTGCACATGAGCACAAAGCCAAAAGAGATGATCAACAATCCATAATCAATCATTTGAAAGCAAATAATCAAACTATTTCATGACTCAGGGGGACAAACCTTTCTTTCAAGATTCCTGAGAAACCCTCGTGATCGCTGACATACTTCAGGATGCCCACATCCACCTCGGTGAGACCATGCTTCATCATATCAGCAAACGTTTCACCATCCTCCTCTCCTTCACATGCTTCGCCCTCTGGCTCCTCCTCATCTTGGCGGGGACGACCTCCATTCTCGTTATCACTCTCAACTCTGGGTCTTTTTGGCACATTGTCTTTTTCTTCCTCCTCTGGACAACTTCTCTTCTCCCCAATCTGGACCGGCACAGGTGTGGGCTCGGATTCAGCCATCCTAACAAAGCTGTGTGAAAGAGAAGCAGTCTTGTAATCCAAAGACATTTAGCAAATACAAAAGTCCCACTTTCCATGTACAGGTGAGTTCCTAAACAGCTATGTGATGTCCTCTCTCTATGGAGCCATGTTAACTGTTGTCAGTCCGCGCCCTGAACACCGCATCTGGCACTTTGTAGCTTGGGTTGAGCGGAAGTGCGTAACACTTTATAGCAATGCATGACACACCAACTATGATTGAACTGAGCTTACTGAGATTCAATACCAATATAGTTAACTTTCTCTTTAGCTTCTGTGGTGTCAGACATTGGAATTAATGTCATATACCGAACCATGATTTTAAATAAAAGGTTACATTTGAGCTTATGACACTATATTTGTCATTGTGGCCATACAACAAAATAATATTTGGAAACTCAACGACTATCAGCAAAAGAAATCAAGATAAAAACAAGACAGATTACATGAAATATGATGAGGTAGCATTCTTTCTCTTAGTAATAAATATAGTATAATAAATAAAGGTGCTTGGATGAAGCAGGCCAATAGTGACTATGTGAGAGCGCAATTTACATAAATGTCTTTTGCCCCTCTTTCAAATAACAAAAATATATATATTTAACTAAACTAGAGACTTATATAGATACCTCGGACTTGTCTGTGTCTACTTTATCCTTTTGTTTTGCAGAAGTGCAAAACAATTGAAAAGTTGCTCAATAAACCATTGCACGTAACACATTTAACTGCAGCACTCGGAGTCCATGCAACAAGATGACACACCAAACAAGCAACACTGCACGAAAGTCAGTCCAAATGGGTGACTGCAATGACCTCATAACTGAACTCAACTCTTTAATTAGCCTAGAAAATGATGCTAGCGACTGAACAGTTAAGTTCCCCTTTGTGGAGCTTAGGTGGCAAGAGACAGACGGGAATTTGTTTCCCAGCTGCCAAACACTTGCACATACTTTATGATGGACCAACGTTTGACACAGATACTAGAACACATATAACATAACGTTTTTACTCAATTGTTAGCATAGCAGCTAACGCAATCGCGATGTAATCGATTCTACGTCATTGGCTAAGCTGGTGTTGCTAAAAGCAGAGCTAAACATTGCTATTGATTGCAGAAATCAAGCAGTTTCTGCCTAAACAACTACTTGAACCCACCTGTGTTGGTGACGCTCAGAAGTGTGCAGACAACATTAACGCCAATTTTCCTCACACGTGTGTGGTTGGTTCCGGAAACAGATCGGAACCATAAATCCGCCCACCGCACGCGTCAGAGATGTTCTACAACGGAAGATTCTCTAACTTCGTTCGAGGGGACACCAGAGAATGTTCTGTTTGAATGGAGACCTATTGGAGAAGTGGCTCAGTTCGATGAACAAACAGTCATTTAGTTATATATGTTGGTTTCATAAAAATAGATTTTCTTCATATCGTATCCATAGAAATCCGAAAATTATGGCACAGTCTGCTGAGTAATAGGATATCAAATTGTTTGTGAGAGACTAAGTGGGCAAAGAGCTCCCTCTCCTCTCCTCTGTATAAAATCTATTGTTTGGTCAGAACTTGTGCGTCAATCATGGAGTTATATTAGATTAAAGTTGTGTTTATCTATTGAAAGTACAACCACAATTAAGAAATTCCACTTAACCGTTTGAACACGTTGTCGAGGTAGATAGACTTTAACCTACACACCACAAATATGTTCCAGCTCCTGATACTGCTGTTATAGTAGCACTGTTCAGCAAAGCATGGACATATGCATGAATTTATCGATGTTCATTAACCTCAATCACTTTTGAAGACGTTTTCGTGAATAATGATTTTCAGGGAACAATACAGCGGGCGATAAAATATGCCGACATTTCGACATTTAGGTTTGAATTGGTTTCTGAAGTCGACGTTTCATCAGTGTCTTACATAATTACGACACTATAACAATACACGCTACAAGAGCGATAAAATAATTCAAGTGTTATCTGCTACCCGTTTAGGTGCCAACCTGGCGATATCGGCGGCGCCGTGGCTTAGATGGTTAAAGCGCCTGTCTAGTAAACAGGAGATCCTGGGTTCGAATCCCAGCGGTGCCTTTTACTGAACTGAACTTTTAATGAAGGTGTTGTGCTGGAATGAAAAGGACCTGCAAATCGGATAGACGAAAACCACTCTCGCTTCGCCAACACTTAGATAAAACCAATGATTAATAATTCGAAGCACCACACATAGCAATGACTACAATGGTCATTTGGAGGTCGTAATTTGTGGTGTTGTTGATCTGTATTGGTTTACACTGGAAGGTGTTCCTGAAAAAAAAAAAAATTGTTCCACCCATAGTATACATACAGTATACACAGAGATGGACGCCATGTAAGCGCCTCAATAGTGAGGCAAAACAATGTTGACCTTGCCTAAGAGGGGTTAAATTATGCCCCCCTCCAAGTTAGCGGATAGGACTTCGGCCACACTAAATAGTTTTAGTAACTGTCAAGTACATTTTTCTCAAACATTGTTTTTGTTTTTTTTTATCATGTTCAAATGTTATTTTCTCGAATAAGTTTGGTTTTAGTTGTTGGATGCAATAAAAAAAGGGGTTGCCGTCTTGATTGACAGATGCTCTGAGTGTAATACAGGTAGTTACAGAGGCATTAACACTTTAAATTATATTATATTACACATAAAATCGAGAGGGAATGCAACTTAAACTTTATTTATTACTGCTGTCTGTTTCAAACCGTGCAAACCAGTTGTTCCACAGTTATTCAATTGCTGTAATTGGAGTCAGGTGGGACCTCAATACCACGATTACATTCCTTGATCACTACTGTGCTAACTCTGGCAACAATTGATGTCAACAGCACAATGTGGCGGAATCCGTATCCTTGATAAATGGTTTCATTTTCATAGACTGGAAGGAAGTGGAGGCGTGTTGTCCAGATATTATATACAGTCTAAGATTCCACATAGTAATTGCTTCTCCTTTTTGGCACAGTGAATAATTATTTGCCTTCGACACAGTTGAATTTTCTGTCTTGACAAATGCACCTAGAACTTAGTGCTATTGGTTTACTTTCTAACCACCAGTTTTAATGTGCCGTCTTTTATGATGACGAATGTTGCTATTAGAAACCGTCACATAAAGTGTTCCCCTTTTTAACCCACAAAGATTCTGACCAATTATCTCTCATGGTTCCTCATATTTTCCGTCCCAATTTCCCCAATGTTACTTTGTTATATCAGTAAACTTTTAATAGCAGAAGTGAGAGTATCATTCATTATTTGCAGTGAGAATTCCCCGTCTTTCTTGCCCTCTCTGTAAAAGAATTATTGATCCACTAAGAGAGCTAAGCAAAGAGCGAGAAGAGAAAATGTTTATCACAATAATCCAAATGCTGCATTGTCGTATTTGTCCAACTGTCAGTGAGAAGGGTAAACTTCAGCTTTAAAAGGGTTTTCTTAACACTCAGTGCCGACAGCTCACTAGAGTGCTGAAACCTCATCTAAAGGGAGCCATCCACCTTGTCCTTGAGCAAAAGGTATAAACACTTAAACCAGGTATATGTCGGTCAACAAAGACTGGAACCCAGATGAAGGACAACATCCTGTGTAGGCCTCTTCCTCACTGGTTAGCTCTAAAATCCAGAGTGGAATTCACAGTTTGTATTTATTTGTAGAGCGCTGCATGATCCATAACCAGCCCTAAGGTCTCATCCCCTGATCTTACACCACCAGCCATTGAATCTGCTGACCAATGTTTGCTCTTCCTTCCATGTTCCAAGTTCAAAACCAGGGGGGTCGAACATTTCCATTGCTTCATATGATCTCTGCGCAGTGCGATTGTACTTTGATGATTTTATCCAAATCTTATTCATTGTTTGATTGTTGTTTTGGTGTTTGTTGTCTTGAATGTCCTCTTTTGACTATTTTTTTATTTGATTGCGATTCTCAGTTACAGGCTACCCTCTTATAACGTCTTAACAAATGAGCATTTTGAAACCTATAATCCGTTTGGGAATACTGTACTCTGCAGGAAGAAATAAGGATGTGCTTGCGGTTTGAACGTATATTCTTATGATAATAAGCAAACATATAAAAACTGCGATAATGTCTGAATCTATTGCAAGGGTGCAGGATGCAAATCATAAAACCAGCAAGTCTTGTCGAAGTATGATAGAGCAGCATGTGGGCTGCAGACGGCACTACAAAGAGGACAGCTAGTTATAAATAGTAAGCAGCATCCTGGGCTAGGAACCAAGATAGTATTTACTCATACATTACACGAGTACTGTGTAGTATAGCTGAGGAGTATAACAATCAGTAAGGAAACAACTGCATATCCGCTTATGAATATAGTTTTTTGCCGCTTTGAACTTGTCGACTCAAAAGTGCAAGCTTGTTCAAAATAGCTTGTGTATAAACTGGGTTGTGGTTCTGTGCATTGACAATACAGACTGAAAGAATCCCCACCTCATATCACAACGACAGTGGTTTTGATTTCATCATGAACTGGCATGTTTTATAACTATGTGTCAACTATCATTTTGGATCACTGATAATTCATGACACATTCTATTGTTTATCAATATGAAGTCAATTTCAAAAAATTAGGTCGATATGCTCTTGCGTTTTATCATCACAATGCATATTCTATATGGTGATCATTATGTAAAATCTGTACAATAATTGCAACTGTCAGTTATTATGTGTGTGCAAATACAATAACTACTTCCGATTTTGACACAATTGGGAAACAATCCACCACTGAAGAAACGAGAATTAATCAGAGGGTCGGGCAGTCAAGGCATCATAATTCATTGGATGGTCGAATGTCTCTTGCATTCGCAATTTACTTGAATTACTGTAGTGAAGTAATAATGGTAAAACGATATATTGCAGTACAAAGGAAATATTAAAGACATATTCAGGTAAACTAAAAGTATCTACATTGAGTGAAATATAAGGGTTCAGTTACTTTGTTCAGTTACTTTACACTATGAAGAAGTGAGCGATTCCTGTTCTAAACGACAGAGGGCGCGCGTGTCATCAAAAGCTCGAGAGGTAAGTGTGTGTATGTTTGTGTCTCTCCGTGTGCGTGCGTGCGTGCGTGCGTGCGTGGGATTGAGAGAGAGAGAGAGAGCGAGAGCGAGAGAGAGAGAGAGAGAGAGAGAGAGAGAGAGAGAGAGAGAGAGAGAGAGATTCCGGCTGCTGCCGCCAAACCGCCCGCTCCTGCTGAGGGGAAGAGGAGGCATCATGAGCTCCAGGAAAGGTGCGTATCCCTCAGCCTCTAAGTTGGCCAAGCTAGCCCACTTCTTCTGGTTGTATTAACGATGAAAGGTGGTTGAAGTTACGCTAGTAGATAACCTAGCAGAGCATGCTACACGGCTAGTGACCGGTGCCAGCCAGCGTTAGAGCCTAATGTGTTTGTTCTCTCTCCCCGTCTCTTCTACACCCTCCCCGGATTCGGATGTCGGTCTTACCCGTTGGTAAATGACACCTCACCCGGCAGTGATGGCCATCCAGGCAAGAAAGAGGAGGCCGAAGGGGAAGAAAGACAAAGCGGGTACTCATCGGAGGTAAGCGGGCGGCGGCGGCGGAGATTGAAAGGCGTAGTGACTGCGAGAGCGGGCGTGAAGTGTTTGTTTGCCCGGGTCTGGTTTGTTGACAGCGGTCCCTCTCAGTGTGATGCGTCGGCGGTGCAGACTGTGCGCACATATGTTAAAAGGCGTGTTTATCCCGCAGACATGCTACTGTGGAGTGTGGGACAGGTCCCCTATCGACTCGGCACTTTCTAGCAACATTTACAGATCTGGTAGTTTACTGTTCTTCAGCTTCGTGCCTTATATTACGTCTCTGAGGATCCAGGACTGATGGAGTCTTGATTGATTTTGGGCTGGGGGCTGCAAGAGGGGGTCTGACAGATGTGACAGCCGTGATGGCAATACAAGGATGTGAAATAAAACACGTCCTTTGAGTATTTCTGAATTCCTCACTCGGTATTTGATTATGTCAGTTTTCTCTAAATGTCAATGTCAGGATTGAGGTGTGTGTGTGTCTGTGTGTGTGTGTGTGTGATCGTGTGGCTTTGGAGAATATCAGCGTGACGTGGTGGTCGCAGGAGGCAGCGTGTGTGCAGCGCAGTGGCTATATAAAGTGCATGTGAATTGGAGTGGAGAGAGTGGGGGCTTACTTCATGGCACGATGCTATTGGAGCGACGTCACCATCAGCCAAAGAAAGCATCAATTAGAGAAACCAAGGGTGCGACCACCCCAGGGGGCTGCTCTGTCCTGGGTGCTGGAATGTGCTGGAATCACCTGTACACTAAAATACAACAGAAATCATTCAGAATTTATCAAGGAGCATGCACGAAGGAGTCCAGTAGTAGCCCTGTGGTGAACCCCTTGGTTGCTGGGATATATAGTATACAGTAAGGCTAAGCCTTGTGAAGGGATTAAGCAGGCAGAGAGAGGATCTGACAACATGACTGTTATTCCAGATGATTCTTAGAGACAGTGAACTAGGCCTGCATCTAACACACATTTTCATTGTTTAATGAATTGCAGATTATTTTCTGAATTAATAGATTACCGGTAACTGACGACTGCTAAAGCCACTAGCCCACGATTTTAGCAAAATGCTACTTCACAACTGCACAGATCTGCCATAACATAATGACTACTGACAAGTGAAGTGAAGAACATTGATCATCTCGTTACAATGGCACCTGTTAGTGTGTGTGTGTGTGTGGGGGGGGGGGGGGGGGT
>CAAKHC010010569.1:11558-24969 GCA_901007825.1 Macroramphosus scolopax
ACACTTTGTCCTCAAAGTTGATGTGTTGGAAGCAGGAAAAACAGGCAAGTGTCAGGATGTGAGCGACTTTCACAAGGGCCAAATTGTGATGGCTAGATGACTGTGTCAGAGCATCTCCAAAACTGCAGCTGTTTTGGGGTGTTCCCGGTCTGCAGTGGTCAGTACCTACCAAAAGTGGACCAAGGAAGGAATACCGGTGAGCTGGCGACAGGGTCATGGGCGGCCAAGGCTCATTGATGCGCGTGGGAATCCAACAGAAGAGCTACTGTAGCTCAAATTGCTGTAAACGTTAATGCTGGTTCTGTTAGAAAGGTGTCAGAACACACAGTGCATTGCATTTTGTTGCGTATGGGGCTGCGTAGCCGCAGACCGGTCAGGGTGCTCATGCTGACCCCCCTGTCCACCACCGACAGTGCCTACAATGGGCATGTGAGCATCAGAACTGGACGAAGGTGGCCTGGTCTGATGAATCACATTTTCTTTTACATCATGTGGATGGCTGGGTGCGTGTGCATCGCTTCCCTGGGGAAGATATGGCACTGTGGGAAGAAGGCAAGCTGGCGGAGGCAGTGTGATGCTTTGGGCAATGTTCTGCTGGGAAACCTTGGGTACTGCCATTCATGTGGATGTTACTTTGACACATACCACCAACTTTAACATTGTTGCAGACCAAGTACACCCCTCCATGGAAACGGTATTCCCTAATGGCTGCAAAAATGGTTCAGGAATGGTTTGAGGAACACGACAGCAAGTTCAAGGTGTTGAATTGGCCTCCAAATTCCCCAGATCTCAATCCAATTGAGCATCTGTGGGATGTGCTGGATAAACAAGTCCGATCCATGGAGGCCCCACCTCCCAACTTACAGGACTTAAAGGATCTGCTGCTAACGTCTTGGTGCCAGATACCACAGCACACCTTCAGAGGTCTAGTGGAGTCCATGCCTCGATAGGTCAGAGCTGTTTTGGCTGCAAAAGGGGAACCTACACAATATTAGCCAGCTGGTCATAATGTTATGGCTGATAGGTGTATATAGATGCATTTGCAAAAGTATTTAAAATATTTCTCAATCTTTTCACAAGGGTCCATGTTATATTTCCTGAGAAATGAATAACGAGTGGCACGGTGCCCATAAACACTACATCAACCTTCAGGCACTTCCGAATTGCTGCCCTGCACTGTTACAATTCAGATTTTAGAACCACAAAATCTTCCAGATCACGACACACAACAATAGCCGTTCTTTGTTTGACTAAATGTACATGTAGAATGATAAGTCAAGTATCAAGTAAGAATCAAAGATCATCTTCTAATTCATATAACACAGTAGGTGCAGTAGAGGTGTGTCTCTTGGTCGTGGGGCATTAGGCCACAGGGAAGTCTCTTCTTTGAAAAAGTTGTTAGGGTTTGTCTTGGATGTTAGTTGGAAGTTAATTTGAAATCATCATGATTTCTCGAAAATGCAAATTACATCATACAATGTTAATTTCCCCCAAATCCACAATTTACTACCGTGTATGAAAATCAACCTTGAATAAAAGCTTGAAATTGTCACACTCGAATAGCTTAACCCTTCTAACGACAGATGCTATTGACCTAAAAAAAGGCATCATGGCAAGCAGACACACCAGCTTGGTTAGTCGCATACACACACACACACACACACGTCCTCTTTCTCAGACAATTTATATTCTTCACACACTCTCACAGTCAAAGAGAGAGTACTCTTGTGGGTCATGATCTGCTTTGATCCAGATTCATGCCTGGCCTGTGCACTGAATGGCTTCACACAGCTGAGACAGCCTTTGTATTCAGATACCACAACAAACACTACTCACACACACGCACATATACACACACACACACACACACACACACACACACACACACACACACACACACACACACACACACTCACCCACAGTCCACCATCATATTCAGAGCAATGTGTACTCAGGTGAATAAATCCTTTTTGAACTTCTTGACTCAAGAGCAGCCAGACACACTCATGCATGCACGCTCGTAAAAACTCCCAGCTTAAGCAGACTTGGCTTCAGTTTGTATATTTGACTGCTGAGGCATCCATCTGATCTGACCACGTCCAGTCTCGCCGTCCCACACACACACTAACAAACACAGTGGGAGGGGATATTTAAATGAAACTAAGAAGAACAGATCATTGTGTCATGCTAAGGTTGTGAAAGTCAAACTGAGAGGTTGCGCGTCTTTCCCTTCATGCAATTCCCACACAGGCACCATTAATCTGATGTGACCTGGGCAGATATCCTGTTCACCAATGAGGTCATGTTGAACAGTTTTAACATTGTTGGGTTTAATCACGTTTATTTCAATATGTTATTTAATTTGAATCAAATAGCCACAAGTTAAATTAGCTAATGTAACGTTGCTAACTCAATCATACTAAAAATAACAGTGTGTTCAAAGCTGATTGACATGTGCTCTGTTGCAGAGGCATTTACAGACATCGTTTGGGAGTTGTATGTAAGCACCCATGGCTGTCTGTTTGGAGTTATTCTGCAACAAATTGCTCAATATTGAATTGGGCGAGACCTTGAAACCGTGACTCCATTCCCTGATCACGTTTGAGCAAACGCCGGTTCCAGATGACATCGCCAGCGCAATATGGCAGCACCTGTACTCAGTATATAGTCTATGGCTAAGACGGTTGTGTTTGCAGATGAACACTGTGAGAGGCAGTTTAAAACTCAGAAAAACTAATGAGTTGACCTTTGCTTTGAAATGATTTTGTGACCCACAGCTGCTGTTGAACGAAATAAAACTGAAGCACAAGCTGAGTAAATGTGAAAGAAGACCAAAAGGCAGCTCTTCAACTAGTCTAAAAACAGACATTTGTTTATTATCTGAGGATAATAGACCAGTCTATTCCTTCATTTGTCACCCAGTAGATACGATTGATCGGATCGCAGCGCACGCTGAAACTTAACAATAGTTCAGGATTATCCGATTTTTCACTGAAAATCCAGAACAACGTGAAATATGTGTGACGAGAGAACCTGCGTCATTTGTGAGTTACCACATACTCGGTGCTGCCTTGACGTATTGAACCGTCAACACTAGCAGTGCATGAGTCACATGTTAGAGTGCAGCTATGAATCTTTGAGCAAAATGTGTTCGTAAGCAAGAAACCAATGCTTTGGGCCTGCAGCTGTAACTCTGGTCTTCAAAGCTTTTCTATTCCAGCTCTTATCACTTCTGTTCAATGCGCTGACCACACACACATCATGCAGTCGACTGAGGCAACAGCTGCGTGGTTCAAAAGCAGCACTTGTGATTTGTAAGCACAGTAGTGCTTTGGAATTGTAATTTTAAGTAAAATAACTCACTGTTATGTGTGTGTTTGTGTTTGTGTGTGTGTAGATGTTTTGGATCTGCAGATGGAAAAAACCTCAAAACTCGGTTGTTTCCCAAAACGAAAGTTCAGTTTTATCTTTTCATGGTTCAACTTTTGTGTTTGTTGTCCTTCCAAGTGTAATAGCCTGATCTAATCTCTTTATATCATTAACTTTCAGTCCGTCTTGGTAATCTGGCATTTAGTAACATGAATATGTGTGTGTGTGTGTGTGTGTGTGTATGTATGTAAGGTTTTTAGGAAATTGATGGATTACACTCAGACATTGCTCTCAATATGAAGACGGAATGTGGCTAGAGTTGAACAATTAAGGCCTAATGCAATTCTCTAGTTGCAGCAGGGGGCAAATGTTTGACAAAATACGTATTTATTTTCATTCTGCAGAGATGTCCTGGCCTACACATCATACAGACTTAAGAAAACACCACTGTTTGCTAACGGTTCCTGAAAAAATTACACACCCAATACTCATTCTTATATGGTTTTCTATGAAAATGAGGATAATGAAATAAAAATGATCATTCTCTCTAATATTGCAAATCAAAATCATCAGTAAAAAATTCCAAATCGCTCAGCCCTCGTATGTGTGAGTGTGTGTGAGAGAGAGCTAGTGGACAGGAGTCAGAGCATTAAAAGCTTACTAGTATTGACTCCGCAGTAAACCTTTAGCTGTTATTCACATCCCAGCACTCGTTACTTAAACAAGACTGAATCATCTGAGTTGTTACGTGTGGTTCAATAGGCGGATGAGCTAATATTCCTGCAGATTGGTTTTGTCAAAACTGCACACTCCTGCAGCATCTGTTGTATCTGTAGGCTTCTTGTTAGTGTTAAAATACTGAGTATCCTATAGGATTGTTATAAAGATGTGAGCCAGCAATTTAAAGACTCACATTTCTCTTCATGACCATCCAAGCAACAGGAGACACATTTTTTAGAGCCTCCAAAATTACAATAAAATAAATAAATTCTTCTATTCTATTTATTCTATAAAAAACTGGAGGGAGGATCTCTGGAAGGACGGTTACTTATTTCTTGGTGTTCCTGATAAATCAGCAAGATGGTGTATATCCGCCAGCTTATTGCAGCCGAGTCTACCATGATTAATGCTCTCACACTTTCCACTGTAAACTACATGGATTGTTGTTTGCCCAGTGCATTGTCTTTAACTGAAGATGAGAGCAGGCTGCTGGAACACTGTGCAGGGTGAGACAGGGTTTGTTTACTGGGATCAGACAAAAAGCTGAAGCTGGAGTCTGTGCAGAAGACCTGCTATTCTTTCATGTGAATCTAAAATTGAGGCAATTGTTGAGGCTAATTGTTGATCCAATTTACATTAAACCACCTCAAATGCAGTGAGTGTATTGCTGGGGACCAAAGGAAGTTCGTAGTCAAGTGTGAAGCTGTTTGGACGACCATTTTCATGTTTGGGCTAAAAGTTTTGCCTGTTATGCCTTTACAGCAGTTTGTTCTCCGTGATGTCCTCAGCTGGCCTCCATCATCAGGCAGCGCTTTCATAACAGCATTCAGTTATGTCATCCAATGACGCGTCCACTCCAGCATTGCTACGGGACGCTTCTAGGAAAGCACAATGATGAGTGTGAAGTTGTTTGAATGAGTCGGCTTCTCCGGACATGTTTTGAATGGACACTACACTTGAGGATATTCTGGCTCACTAACATTGAAATGTATACAAACGTCACTCCCACCAAAAGCTTTGCCTTTATTTAATCCAATCAGTCCCTAATTGATGTAACTATGTCCTCTTGGTCATGTGTAAGATCAGTCTGTTGTTGTGATTTTTGATTCTTTAGCAAGAGATGAACACAAAGTCGACCTGCTTCCTTGTTAATGAATTGCATTGATTCTTCTGGGAATTGCTGACGACTTGAAGTAACAAGTCCTTTTTTTTGTTGATGGCTTGTATGTAATCTATTGTATGGACATGAGGAATAGCTCTGACATGTGATATCTTTGGCAAGCAGATTTGTATAGCTCATCCAACGATGCTTCCTCCATCAATACTGCAGCCTGGCTGGATGGAGCCGATGGCAGGCGCTGAGAGGTGAGCATGTGAGCTGCATGTAGAGAGAACGAGAGGGAGTGATAGGCAGGCATGATGAAAGATGGGGAGTCAGAGAGGAGGAGTGACAGAGGAAATAAGAGAATAAGATGGAGGTATGAGGAAAGAGCAAAGCTGAGAGGGTTAGCATGTGTGTCTGGCCAACCAATAGTACCAGGAAAACCAATGATGAGGAAAGTGAGTAAGGAAAGTAGAGAGAGGGAATTACAGGATGCCACAGGGCAGCTGAAGGCAGGAAATGAGGGCTAGCAAAAACTGCTGTGTTGGAGAGACGGGGGAACGCACATATGCTGCTAAATGGCAGGCAGCTAAATGTGGAAGCACAGTGGAGGGACGTCTGCAAGCCCATGATTAGTTTGTTTACATTATTTATCCACAGTCAGAGTCACGACCAGTGAAATGTGTCATTACTAGTCCGACCTGACGAGTCAGACAGCCAGTGCAGCGACCAGAAAGCGATCTCCAAATTAATAGAAAATCTGTCCCTACTGTCCATGTCATTCAATTTTTTGTCAGGATTGTTGCATCTGTATGCCACAGTTTTATCAATGGCACAGCAAATGTTATGATAATGGATTCATCCTGTCTGCTGGAGTGTCGGATGCAAAGACTGTGCCACTGACAGATTGTTACACTACTGTAATATGATATTAGCTGCTTCCTCTGTGGTGTCTGAGCGGGAATGATGTTCACAGCAGCCCCAGTGCCAGTGTTATTGCTGTCTGTCTGGCTGAGGACTAATTGAATATGGAAGTAGGCCACTCTACTCTGTTAAAGTAGGAGCTCCTGATTTAAACACACCTTTCAGCAGCCATTAGCCAGGTGTGCTGGTGTGTGAGTCACCAGGTTGCCTCTGGACTTACCAATAAAGTTCATCGTTTAATCTGCTCATCTGGTCTCTTGCTCACAGGGTGGGTTTGTCTGTTCGATCGGGCTTCTGAATGTTCGTCGGACTGGCTGCTGGAGCTCTATTCCCAGAGCGCGAGCCAGAAGAGCACAAGATCTAAAACTACCAAGTAGATCAGACTGAATGAGACAGAACAAGAGTGAAGGGATTCCCACGATTAGAGGATCGTAACAGGATTTGTCCACTGAGCAACAAGAAACAATGAATCTTTTCTCTCATGTAATGCGTCTGATGTGTGGTTCAGTAGTAAAGTTGCAGGTCAGTGGGTCATCACAGGGAGGAAGGGAGGACATTAATAGGGCCTGTAATTCTGTGAGGGCAGGAGCTTATCACAGTGGGGAGGTTTAATACGCCACAGACAACCTCCACTGCCACCTTCTGGAAAAATACATGTGCGGGGGCTTATTGTTTGATTGAATGCTATATCAAGTGATAACATTATTTGTACATTACTTACATCTAGTGCACCCTTCCTCTCTTTTTAAAATCAATCTATCACTATTAAACCTTTGACGAGAAAATCCTTTCTATAAATGTCTGCATGGTTCTAATCGAGGGAACGGACAAAGGCCTTCCCCCCCTTAATGAAACTTTCCACACTGTGAATGGGAAAGGAAAAGAGGTGATACTGCCAGCATGATTCCCTCTTTCCTTACGCTGCCTTTTGGGTGCTCTTCTGTCAAACGTTTTATTTGGAACACAAGGCCAGTAAACATGCTGTTGTATTCTGTATAGAATATCCTCTGGGCTCTTTATAAATAGTTCACTCTGCTTGTGACAGAATTAGAAGTTGTGGGGGATTTACGCACACGTTGCGTTACACACGCTGCATCAGGCTCCACAGCGAAGCATACTAAATAATGATTTTTTCATATAGCACCAAATCATTGGCGGTTATCTCTCCTGTTATCGCTTTTAACAGGAAGAAATCGTGAGCAGATCCAGACTCTGGGTTGGCGGCCATCTGCCTCGACCGATTGGGACGAGAGGGAAAGACATAGGGAGGAAAAGGGGGGAGAGTGCAATGCAACTTTCATGCATAAGAGTACAAACAATTATGCTAGAACATGTTTAAGGTATTCGTACAACAACGGCTTCTCCGATGTGAGAATGTGCAGCTTTCCCGTCTGTAGGAAACTGTGATAATCATTTTACGGACACATCAATTAAAAGAATCATTAATAAATTATTAGAGGATCAATCGATAGTTAAAATACTGAACGTGCAACTGAACTCACTTCACGTCCATTTAGAAAAGATTACTGGCTCGGAGATGAAACTGTCTGCACAGCGTTGACCACCAACATTCACTCATGTTCCCCTTTATAACAGGAACAGTTCAACACGAACCAAAAGCCTCATGGAAAATGCAGATGCAGCTACTCTGCGGACGGTGATAAGATGCCAAGATGCTGCTCATGTCGTCATGTGTTTGGATCGATCAGAATACATTTAAACGTTTCCCCACTCACTCACTAATAATCACAGAGAATATGATGAATGCAGACGCAGGTACAGCGGGGCAGAATCAATACTCATTTAGGTGTCTGCAAAGTTGCCACAAGGTATTCGTTTGTCTCTGCAGCACGCTAACCCAGATCTCTGGGGAGTGTGTATGTAATCTGTGTGTATATGCGTGTCCTTCACAGTCCATGCATCAGCTCCGTCCGACCAAGGCTGCTGCCGCCACTGTAAACATTGAGTAATTGGCTACGCTGAGCCGTCTGCTACCCTCATTTAGCCCAACCTCAAAAATCTGCTGCATACTCAGATGCTTCCAGGGGTCCTCAATGAATAATGGAGTGAACTACAATTAAGTCAAATAAACCAAACAAACCCCTGAATATATTCTGAGTCATTTCGTCATTTCAAAAGATTTTCTGCATTTGATTTATTCAACTCTCCTGGAATAATTGTGAAAGTGAAATCAACAGCAATCAATGTGTATCAATGTATAATGTTTACTCTGAATCTATGAATATAGATGAAACAATACCAATCAAACGTTAAAATAACCATCATATAATGTCAACTCCCCACTGTAGCTTATGTGATTAGATTGTGGGATATTTCAGCGCTGCAAACTCTGGTCCACACGATCACACTAACAAGAACTCTGAGTGTGTTAGAGTTGTTATGTTATGATGTCCTCATACACATTAGCCTGGTGGGCGTATGATGTCATAGGCAGGCAACCTGATGAAACACACTGTGTCCTTGAATAAAATGATTGATTTCTCGTGAATGGTGTTGGAGACATTTGGCATCACTTTAAAATGAACAACATGCTGTATATTTCAAAGGTCTAGTCATATTTTAACATTTCAGTTGAAGTCGGTTTCAGTGGAACTCAAGTGTTTTAGTATAATTTCAGTTTTTGTTGCTTCTTTAACTCCGTTTATTTCCAACTTGATGGCTGTAATCTTAAATTTTTGGTCTTATAGAGAAATTGAACTTTCCATGTCGGGTGATTTCAGTCACATTACCTGACCAGGTGAATGATCACTTTCAGTGAGATGACATAACGCCTGCTGGTGACCACAGGCCACCTGCTGCAGGGCTGTTATCCCAGCGAGGCTGGAAACACAGGCCGCTCATTGTTGCACGCCCCCTCAGCTTCTTGCCAAGACTATTTCTGCCCACTGTGCTTTGTGTCAGCAGGGAAAAAGCAAACAAACAAACAACCCAATATCTTCCTGTTTACCTGTGTTTTGCCAATCTCAATGCTGGATTTTACTTCTCCCCAGTGGCCTGTATACTAATGCCTCGTATAAGTAGAAGAGTGCATTGTGTGCCGGTTTAAGTCTCATGAGAGTAATTCTCATTTTGTCCATTAGATGGCAGCCATGTCGCATTATTGTGGTGAAAAGAGTCTTCTGTTTATTCTGCAAATGACTGAATACTTTGGGTCTGACTTTATGTTTGTGTATAGATATCAACAGTTAGAAGATCCTGTGTGCTTTCCAGGATGAATACAAGGCTTATTGTTGTTGTGAGTTGGCCTACAGATTCTGTCTTCAACACATGTTTGTGAAAACACATATTTGGAAGAGAAACTGCTGAGTGGGTGCTGGGTGATTAGGCAGGCTTCCTTGTAACTTGATGACGAACGCCGATATCATTTGAGCACTCATCCATGTGGAAAACAATCGTCACACTATTTGTCAAAAGCGTCCTTGAAATGTAACTAGCTAATTGTGAAGCTTTTTTTTTAATATATTTTCATAGTGTATGAGAATGTGTGAGGAGTGTGAGAAAGGAATACACTTACAGTTTTGTCTAGCAAATGTATTGAATTAATATTGAATACACTTATATGATTTAAAAAAGAATGACCTTGGGGGGAGTCGATCATCGTCTGTGTCTTTTGCCAAGTTATGTAACGATGGATACTCGGTGGACGCCTCCCTGGCTAACATGGGCAACACAGACAAGCCTAACATGGAGTTGCGGTAACTAATGATCTCTTTTTCTGGAACTCCTCACCTGACCACCGAGTCACCGCAGCGTCATCAGGGAGCAGTGGTCCACGTCAGCCATGGAGCCTTGTAACAGCAATCTCCTTCTTTTAGTTATTACACAGAAGACTTGTGATCATAGGTGAATGCTAACTTGTTCAAATCCCATGGAAGTTGTACCTGTTAGGTGTTGCTACCTGTCCTATCCTCCATTAGTGAGGTGAGAGGGCGTTAACAAGCATGAGGTGGGACATTTTGTGGGTGATTTCGGTGTGCCTGACCTCTGGGGTGATACAATCCATTTGTCCAACACGTCAACCTGGTGAAGCAGCTGCCTCGCACCAGGTCAGAGTGCAGGAACAGAAGTAAGAGGTCACTCACTCATCAGTTAACCACACAGCACTCAGCTAATGAGCTCCCACACTCACAGAGAACCAGGTGGAGAGCTGTTACTGGGCCATAATCTCACTGGATTTTGGGACGTGCGCTTCTTTGGGTAAACTGGAAATCCTCCCTCTCTCCCCCGCGGCCTCACTCACCTCACCCACTTACAGAACGCATACACAAGCACACTCTTACTTTAACTTGCAGAGTGCACTCATTCGGTTGTATTGCTGTAGAGTGTGCTCCCCAGAGTAATGAGGCACAGAAAGTGCAAGCTGCTTACCTGAATGTCTGGGTGAATTACAAGCACTCAACACTGACCATCACACTGCTGCGTGTGTGGCAGGACGGAGGGTTTCTGCTTGACTTGAAAAAAAGACATGATGGATACGTGTGAGAAGAAGAGACTCGACGAGTCATCCGAGGTCATGAGTTGGTGAAACGTCTACTCATGGACCCCTCGTCACTGCAGTTTCAGCTGATGTATACAGCAGTATTGTATTTTGGCAAACTGCTGACTCTCTGTTTGCTTACTACATGCTACGTATTGGTCAAATCATACTGCAAGTTGAGCCTTCCTCCCTCTGACAAGTAAATTGAGTGTTCCGTTTCCCAAAAGAGTGTCTATTTTTCCCATTGACAATTGATTTTCCACACTGTCATCATTTTCAGATTTGGAAAAAAAACACATATTGCAACTAAAACAAAAACTATAAAAGCATCAGACAATTCCAGACAATTTTATGGTCTATATTTGAATTTCCTGTTTTCTAGCAGGATATGTCCCGAATGTATGGAGCCAAATTAACTCTACTTTTTACTTTGGGTGTGCATCTGCAGCATCCAGTATCCACAGACTATCTCAGGGCTATCTACAGTTTGAACTGTACTCTGGTATGCTCCATATGTAACAGATGCTATCAGCTTCTCTAAGGCAGACCAGTGGTTGTCAGCATGTCAGTCACATGGACACTAACCACTCAACAGACAGTTTTACACAGGCCACTTAGCGTGTGTGTGTATGATTTTCCACTTGAGGGCAGTGTTTTCTCTGCAGACAGAGACAACGAGGATGCTGACACAAAGAGCACAGCAACATTTTAATTTCACTGTTAAAGCCATTGACTGCAGCACACGCACACAAACACACACACGAACACACACACAACAACATATGCTTGTATGCATTTGTTACTTACTGACCATGCTTTACTTTGACTTTTGTCGGCAGCTTCATACGTGTGTTTGAGTGTGTTCGTTATGTCCAGGAGCTATTTACAATTGGACCTGTGCATGTGTGTGTGTGTGTGTGTGTGGCTGCGTGTTTGCATGCATGAACCCCATCTCTATCCCCAGCATCCACCAGGCAGTATGGAGAAGTAGGCCGCTTAAACATAGCTCTCGGCAGCCTCAATACTGGCTCCCAAAATATATCTGCTCATGAGAGTCATCATCTCTCTCCCTCCCCCCTCTTTCTTAGTCTCCTTTTTTGCTCCTTCTCCTTTTGAAAATAGAGCAAGAATCATCCTCTGAAATTGCAAATTGATAGCCCGGGTGAATAATCGGAGGTGTGGATGTGTGCGCGTGACTTTATGTGATTGCAACCACACAATAATGATTTGTCAGCAGGCTGTCTGATCTGCTTCACGTGAAGGAGCTATTCCACTTTGGGGGTCTTAAGTGCCATTTTGAGACTCTCCTCGTGGAAAGGTGACGTTAGGATCATACCACTGCACCCATCAAATGTGGGGGGGATTCAGCGAGGGACTGAATCCCTCCCCTGTGTCCTGACCTGACTCAAGAAATGCTTATCGAAATGCTTCCCAAAAGGACAAGTGAGGACAATGAAAAAGAAACTGACACATAAATGAGTATGTGAGCTCAGTGGTCGGCCTCTCGGTCATGTCTTGGTATGGAAATGGTACTTAAAGATATATTTATAATAAATCTTTTCTTTTCCCCGACCAATGATATGCAGGTCATGAAAAATTAGTCCCCCTGTATGTAAATGTGTTTGTTGGATTGATGATTTGCCAGGATATTTCCCCCACATTAGCTCCGTTGACTGCTGCAATAGGGTTCTTCCCCACCTGCTGTGACCACAAGAATTGTGTATATTGAAAGAATAGGAACCCTGTCATATGAGCTAAATATTCGTCTTGCTGTGTGTCGCTACGATCCAGTATGTACTTGACTCCCCATTGGCCCACATCCACAGAGAATGAGGACAATAGTTTGGCTCAGAGACATGTGTGCCTAATGCAGTCCTTTTATGTGGGAAAGTGGAACTCCGGAGATAACACAGAAAAGGGGATCTTATTTCCCGGCTTCTCATTTGTCAGGACATGCTACTGTTTCTCTGTCATATATGATCGTAAACAGAATATTCCTGCTTTTAGGCTGTTGGACCACATTGTGAATCACTTTTAAACATTAAAGTAAATGATAATATACATTTTTCACTATAGTTTCTAAGGTTTCATCAATAAAACTAGCGCTGCGAGCAGCATTGAAACGGGCCCTCGCACGCATGTCGGGGTGTGCAGCAGTCGCCGTATTGTAATTGCCCTGAGGCGCGCACCCTAATAGAAGCCCTTATTTTTGGGAAGATTTATACATGTGGCGTGGAGTTACTAGGTGGTACTATTAGAATCAATATTAGTACAAAAATGTCTTCAGGTTAACACTCTGATCAAACGTCGGATAATGTGGAGTTGAGTTATAACAAATGATAAATTCTGTCCTCAGCTTTGCAGTCTCCAATATCATTGAAATGCAGCCGGATGCTGCTTCTTTTTTGTTTCACTCATTTCTTCACTTTCTTCTGATGAGCTTGCATTTAAATCCAACTGCTCCGTCTCTCTCTCTCTCTCTTTCTGTGTGTAGCTGACTTGTACCACATCAGTTTCTGCTCTCAACCAGCAGCCAGTGCTTCCCCTCCCCCGTCCTGAAGCACTCACAGGCGGTCAGTCTCACAGTCAGTTCCAGCTGCAGTCAGAGCAGAGAGACACCTAAACTGTCCAGACTGCTAATGATTTGTTCTTTTTGGCACATCAGCTGCTTACTCATGTAAGTCAGCTATTATTATTGATGAATGATGAATGGATGAATAAAGGATTATTATTATAAGTAGTAAAGTATAGCTCCACCTTCGGTGCATAGAACCTGGAGTCCGTCTGACACTTGATGG
>CAAKHC010010570.1:4906-15550 GCA_901007825.1 Macroramphosus scolopax
GGGGGGGGGGGGGGCGGGGGGGGGGGGGGGGGGGGGGGGGGGGGGGGGGGGAGGGGGGGGGGGGGGGGGGGGGGGGGGGGGGGGGGGGGGGGGGGGGGGGGGTCCCTGGGCTCTTTGGCTCCTTAGCTGGACGACATCCTCCTGGCCTGAGGGGGTCAGTGGTGGGCTGTCGGAGAAACTGGCAGCTACCGGGGTTCCAGAGGGGATGTTTTTGGGAGAGTATCTTGTGGCTGGTTGGCAACGAGCGGACAATGACAGTCTCCAAGTAGCGCCGCTCCTGCCAGGGCCCGCTGAGCTCTTACACATTACGCTACACATAGGAAACAACCAGAGGCACTCAAGGCTCGGAGCTGTAAAGCCCCCTGACAGATTCATGAGAACACGATAGGGTGCCTTATTTATTCAGGGTGATCATATTGTAATGTTTCACAACTCTCAATACTCCAAACAATTATATGTTGCAACATTGAGCGGATGAATCCTGGTTGAGACCAGACGTCATGAATCTCCTGGAAGAGTTTCCCAGAACTTGCTTGGTTTCCACTAATATCTTTGTCCTCTGTAACCCTTTGCAGTACTTCGTGGGACGGTGTGCACGGTGTTATATCTATAAAGGGCTTTTTGCACCTCACCAATGTCTCACATTCTGATGGTTTCTGACAGATTCACCGAATGGGAATCAGTTGGTTTACCGCCTTCGGAACGTGACAGTGTTGTCCCGTTTTATCCTGTGTTTACTGGAGGACAACAGTTGCAGCATCGGGCAGCCTTCTTGACAACCTGGCAAAGACACGATAACTTTCTTTTTCCTTTTTCACGCTAGGCAGAAGTATCTGTGATACCCAGTGGCTGAAAGTCTTAGTTAGACTTGGCGCAAACTAAATGAATTACTGAACTTTTGAAGACAAAGGAGACCACAGACATGATTTAGTTTATTAAGTTTAATATTTGGATCATAATGATGCAAACACCAGAGCATCCAGTCAAGATAAAGGACCATACACGAGACGTAGACACTGATGGACGCCATTCACGCTCAGAAAAATGAACTCAAAAGATCGTGATCTATCGCCCCCTGGTGGCTGGTTGTGGTGCAGGTCATACATCCCTCCCTTTCCGTGTTGGCAGTTGGGACTTGAACCTAACTAAAAACTCAAAGTACACACCAGATTGTTTTTTTTTTGTTTTTTTTTCTCAAAGGTTTCTGTAGTTTTGGGTAGTTCTCATCACACTGATGTGTTTTCAAGTGTTAATATGTCTTTGTTTTTAATTTGATGCTATAAAAAAGGGGAAGTGACATCATGGTTGACAGCTGCTCTGAGTGAAGTTAGTCGCCGAGGCCTTCACACACTTCTGTTAGGCAATTGCAGTTAAGGAGAAACTTTCCGTAACCATGGATGTACCGTGTGTTTACTTTGGCCACACCCCAGCCAACTGCCTTTAGTTTAAGCAGATTGTTTGTTTACAGTTTCTCCTAGTAAAGGCGGCCATGTCGCAGCCACCAGCCTGCCCGAGGGGGGAAGTGACATCAGCTCTATTAGTGAAATGAGTGCATGTGTGAGGACTTTTATTTGGGAGAGCCAGTGAGACACCGAGTTAAGACACTAGTCCCCCATTGATAACAGTTGCAATGGTATCGACTGTCACTTTCATCGGTTGTAATGAGAAACTTTGCCAGAGGCTCGTAATTCTATGAGAGACTTGAGTCAACCTCGCCGGCTGTCGCGTTAACTGTGTGTCCTGTTAGGGAGAGAAGAAGCTCAACGCAGGGAAACTTTGTTTCAAATCCCATCAATCATTTGATCTTACAGCATTCTGAACTGTGAATTTCAGTGTCGTGCAGAGAATAAATGACATGATTCAGCTTTTAGTCCAGCATGTCAGATACAGATAAACAACTGAGAAAATATACTTTATTAACATTCACATTGTCACACTAACATTAGTGGTGCGTTCATTTAACATCTGACAGGCCTCTTATAGTAGAATTATGACAGTTGGAGTCCGACTCCAGATGCTGTGGAACTTTCTGCTTCCACTGATTTATAAATCTTCCTCATGACTCTATTTTCTTTTTCCACTTTGCATTTCTCCAACCATTTATTTGCTTCCTCTTTTACCCTTTAATGCCCCCCCACCCCACCCAAAGCTCTTTTTACTCTCCCTTATTTGTTGCACCTCTGTCCTGTTTCTTATTCCTCCCCGTTTAATCCGAGTCTCCTCCATAAACCCGTCTTACCCGTCTTCCTCCACGTCTTCCTCCTTCCATATCCCTGAGCTGATTCCCTTGTCCCCTCGCTTCCAGCCTGTTGTATTCCCAGTCTCTCTTCTCATCCGTTTATCACTGGCCCTTGTTCTGTTAATCCCCGAGGGTTTTGTTTATTTGTGTTAGAGTTGCTTTTACAGCTTGCGACTGACCCCACCTATTTTCTCACCAGTCATTTGAACAGCAGGGCTGCTTTGCAGCTACTCCTCCAATTAACATACCATTAGCATAATATTTGCATGTGTGCATTAGGGTGTTGATGGGGAGAGAAAATAACAGTTTTACAGGTTTTCTTGTCTCAAAGAAATGATATATTTCATGGGATGACGTCGGAGCCTGCAGGCTTCTCTCTCTTACTTCCGTGCTGCTGCCGCTTAACAAACACGTTTTTCGAGTTGGCTGTGAGAAGTTACGCGGATCTGATGTGACTCTCCCACCTACACGTTAACATCTGATCATCCATCTTAATCATCTTATTTGTTATATCACGGTTGTTGTTTTTTTTTTTGATCAAGCTGTTATATTAATGTCAATCCTTTTACCACTTCAGATAAATCTGAAACTCTGACACTCTGTCGCTCCCACTCCACTCTGGATTCTTGGATTACTTCTCCAAATCAAAACAAGTTTTGCATTTCGACAATGTTCGCATGGTGATGTCACAGTTTGTGTGGAGGAAGACAACTTTTAATATGAAGGTCAAAGATGAATGAAAGCAGCAGGAGAAGAAAGTAAGAAAAGACAGGACGACTCATGAATGAAGGGAAGTGAGCCCAGTTCATTGAGAAAGACGAACAATCAGGACACAAACATGCAGATAGATGAAGGGAAATAAATACATATGCATTTGATGAAGACAGACAGCCAAAGAGGGGCAAAAGTAGGCCAGCTGCTGCCGCCGCTGACGGAAGCCGGTGAGCGTTTCATGTGAGAGTGGCATCTGAGCAGAGGGGCGATGTGTCAGAGGCGTCGAGCCAGTTTCCCAGTCTTGATCGGGGATCAGCCCGCGGGCCTTCGCTGTTCTGCTGTGCGCCACGCCTGTCCCTCACATACCGCCGCTCTCAGATCTGTCACATTAGGCTGTCGCTCAAACGCTGACGACGCTTTGTGGCTGTTTGTCTCGTGTCATGCTGATTACTTTGCTCATTGAAACCCGACTGAAGGAAGTTCAGTGGAGGAGAGGAAGTCACACCTGTGATTATTACACCCGCCTAGTCACCGGCCACGACCGACCAACCGAGCCTTCATACTGAGGGGAGACTTCTTCTGTGGCGCTGACCCGTCGGCCCTCCAGAGACAACAGATGCCAGATGCAAGTGATTGAATGTAATTTGTCATGTGTGCATGTAAAGACGTGAGGAGCGAGCGGCGCTGCCATGTGATGATGTGATGTGCTACATGTGACCTGCCACACATTCATCTTATGTGTGACACTTAGACGCCACTTAAATCATAAAGTAAATGGTTGGCCAGCTGCCAAAATACTAAAATATGTATACCATATGTTTGCATATTTATATTCCATTTTGCATCAGAGCATCATGTTGCCTCATTTTTATGGTTTGAGTGCCGGCACTTTCTGATAAGGGATTATTTTATGGACTTTTAATGCATCGTCCTCCGAATATCGAAGGAAATGCACACAGCCTTTTTTTTTTAAATGAAGAATGACTGATGACATGGTTGAAGAAGAAAAAAAAAAAACGCAGCTTAAGTACTTTGGTGAAATCATTTTTATGAGACTTTTTTACGTCGCCTGATGATGCTACAGTTTGTTGGTACGTCAGACAGGTGATGAGCACGGCTCAGAGAATTAAAGATGAAAGAAGACGGAGCTGCCAAATAAACACGTGCTTGTAATAATACGTCATATTAAATAAACCTGTAATATATATAGAAAAATTTTATTCTGTTCTATAAACTGAACAGTTCTGTATTTAAGAAAATACAGATCAGGCTTTCCTCACATTTTATATATCAAAGTGTATTTAAACTGCAGGTTTTTGGATTATTACATCACATGTGCAGTGAACATGAATGTCAGTCCGATGTGCCACATCCTTAATGTGTTCATGTATTTAGACCGTCCTCTTCAACAGTAAAACAATAATAAAGGTATTTCTCAGCTGCATTTTTTATGGTTGAATTAAATCAATTGTAAAGTGACGAAGAACCAAACAAACCAGCTATTAGCTGTCGGACAGATTGTTATTTTAAACGTCTTTATCAGCCCAGATGTTTCCAACTGGTTCATCCTTATTATTAGCAGTCATATCTGTGTGGTTGCATATAATTTTAATTTAAAAAAATGTTTATTCTTTAAGCCTTTTGGGTTGTTTTGCCTCATTTTAATTCCTGCAGCTCTACAAAACTCCGTATGTGCGCGTGTCTTCCCACAATTCCGTTTGCTTTGTGAAACGTGTACTCACGCAGTACAGTATGTAGTTATATATAATATCTGGTAGGCCTGCTGGCCCTGGCTGCTCTGCTGCACTCAGCTCTAGCTACTCTTGTCTCTGTGTAATCCCTCCTCCTCATGAATACATTAACGCCGGAGCCTTAAACTCAGCTTAGCTGGCGGCTCAGCGTCACAGCACATCCTATTACCGACTTTAAATCATTAATGTGACATCGTTTTCTCTCAATTTCCAAACACCCACGGTTCGAAAAACTGCATATTTCAACGAGCCGGTTTGCGGCGAAGGCCCCGCTCAAAGTCACACACTCGACCCGCCGCACGCGCACGCTGGTTAGCATCGAAGCAAACATGATCCATGATAACACAACTCTTAGTTTTCCTCTGGCAGGAAAAGTAATATAGAAAATATATGAACATTCAAATGTAAATATGAGCCAACTTTAATAGTTTCCATTCTTCCGTCTCAACTATTGTGATGGAAATCGCCGGTGGATAATTGCGGGTTTTAAGCCGAGCTAACTCCTCCAGTGCACCTTAGGGCGTGCGGGTACCGCGGAGTGTGTGTGATTTAATCTGTGGGTCTAGCCACCGTTTGCTTTCCTCCAGCGCTCCGCGTACTGCTGACAATAAAAGAAAAAAAAATCTGAATCCGCTTTCTTGCTCCTCAACTATTCACACATAAACCTTTTCTCAGGTTTTTCGCCTCCAGGCTGCCACTGAAAAATTCACAATGCCCGGAGAACAACAAAGTCCTTCACTTACCGTAGGAGTTGTGGATCTTCACCCATCGCCGCCTCTTTATTGCATCAAAAGGGCTTTCTGTGTGTGTGTGTGTGTGTCTATGGTAATTAGCAAACCAAGTGAAATCATCTCGGAGTGCGTTTAATTGTTTTTTATGTGCCGAGCGCCGGGGCCGAGTGGTGGGGGGCGGACCGCCTGGAACATATGGACGCAGAGGAGGCCGGCGTTTTTCACGAGCACACTGAGTGGGGTTCTGTGTTTTTAACCCTTGAAAGTGGGGGAACGAACATCCTCAACATCCTTAAACAGGACATCAATTAAAGATTTCTGCTTTTAAAAACGGTCGACAGCAGTTCAGGCATCTGGCATCAGTCGGCGAGACGGTGGGAGTACATGGTCGTCCCTTTCTTGTTCTTGTGGCTCGCACGCGCACACATTTCACCCCCCCTCCAGCCCCCCCTCCTCTCCACCCGTGTCCCTTGTTGTGCTTAATTAGGTTATCAGGTTGCTAACGGGCCGTGATTCGGCTCCACGCCTCCCAGCTGGCCCTCTGATTGGAAGGGCAAGAAGGTGGACTTAGCATAATTAACACGCTGTTATGGAGCTGATTGAATTGTTCGGGCAGTGCCGACGCCTTGATGGCGCACGCGGTCGATGACAGAAGGCGATGTCGAACACGCAGGAGGAGAAATTCTGCAGCACTTGATTTCCCCTCATAAAATGCGTCCTTTTAAATCTTAAAGCTTGACCTCATATTACTCTAACGTGTGGCGTTGCATCCACATTCCTATGCATCCATTGTACAGTCAGCTGGTCGTATTAAGGCCACGGCCGTGTGTGTGTTTATGTGAACGTGTCGGAGCTGTAAAGCCGTCGTGTGAACATGTGCATGGAGGAAAAAGTGACCAGGACGAGCAGAAGTTTTACCCAACACATTGCTGTCTTTATTAGAGCCTTGTCTGGCAGTAATACTGAAAAAAAGTGAACTTAGAACAGATGGTGGAGGCAGCCCACGTTTTTTTTTTTTTTTTTTCCTGTTTTTCTTTGTTTCTTTGATATTTTTCTTAATTTTTTTTTTCCAGAGAGCACTGCGACTCCTGCTTTTTCTGTGGCATGGATAACATCAATAAAAGAGACAGAAGGAGAGAAAAAACAAATATACAACTTATATTACACTGTGTTATGAACAAAATATAAATCTATAAATCTATGTTATATTTACATAATTATCTTTCATGATTTTTCAAGTTGAGATGGTAAGATATTTTTTTTTTTAACTTGTAATAATTCTTACTTTGTTTTGAGCTCCACTCATGACTTTGATTGTCTTAAATAATATTATTATCATCATCATCATTTCCATTGTCTTGATATGGGGGACAGACCTTGCCAGCAGGGATGATTGATGCCTTGATGCCCCCCCCACACCCCCGATACCCCCCCCACTCCTCTCTCCAGCATCAGGTTGAATTATAACAGGGGTGACTATACAGCAACATTAAGAGGCTCATTATGTGGCATGTAGCAAACATCTATAGCGAGAATGATTGTGAATATGGGATCACTAAGTGACAGTACACCTGAAGAGTAGTCATGGCTCCTGTAGCGTCGTGTGGAGCTAAAACAAAGCAAACAGCTCCTGATAAGAAGTGACTTTAAAGATACTGTAAATATGTCTGGTCGTCTCGCGCCGCGCACACAGTGGAACACCCTCGCTGGGTCGTAGTAAACACTGCTTTCCTATGATTAAAAAAAAAAAAAAAAAAATCACTGCTATCACAAAAACAAAACATATTTACAAGATTTTTAATCTAGAATCCTAGATTTTAAGAAACAGAAAAAAAAGACAGCATAGGATTTGTTTGGTTGTCATGATAATCTCTTCATTTTCAATATTTGTGATGTGTGTGTGTGTGTGTATGGTGTGTGTGTGTGTGTGTGTGTGTGTGTGTGTATGTGAGTGTGTATATCCCAGCCAATGATATTCCACTGTGTCTCGGTGAGGCGGCCAAACTAGTAAACAGGGAAAAGAGTTTCCAAAAGTGATAAAATTGATTTAAAAAAAAAAAAAAGAAAAAGCAAAATAAAAGAGGAATCTTCACATTATACATTATAATAACCATTACAAATAAACTTATAATAATAATAATAATAATAATAATAATAAAAAAATCATGTTCTTCTTTTTCTCTGACTACAGAGTCTGAGTGCTTCTTAGAAATGGGTTTGGACGTGAAAAGGTCTTCAGCTCGGAGGAGGGCTGCGTCGAGCGTGTCAGTCCAGCTAACTGTCCCGACTCCACCCGCCCGCTCTCTCCGGAGGATTAATACAAAACAAACGCATCAAAAAAGAGAAAGGGAACAAAAATAATGCAGAAAACAAAAAAGCAAAATAAAAGGACGACTTCTGTTTAAATCTAATACCTACCAGCTAGAATAATGTTTCATTTGACTGTCATAGTTTCATGTGGTCATAAAAACCAGATATAGAGGAGAAAAATAAATTATACTGTACATAACTTACTAAACTTAGGAAACGCTGACCATCATTATAATTATTGTTAATAATATTAGACTAGAGGCAGTTTGAAGAGAAATAACAAAATACAGTATTCAAATACAAACAGAAACACTGACTGGCTGACTTCACCTTGGCTCCGCCCACTGAGGTCAGCAGGACAATTGGAGGGAGCAGGAAAACACTGAGGGACATAACAGTTTGTGTGTGTGTGTGTGTGTGTGTGTGTGTGTTTTATAGTCGATAAAACAGCAGTGTGAGTTGCCTGTCTTTGTGCACAGAAAAAGATTTTACACACAAGGTGCAAACGCCCTGTGGGAGGACGCACACGCAGCTCACACACCGACACACACTCTCACTGTCAGGTGCTTCAAGCCAAGTCGCACTGCTGTTTTTTTGCTCTGGACGAGATCAAGTTAAGAGGGACGGAGCGACAAGAAAAGTGGTGGATTGTCTCACAACACAGTGCTTTCATTTCTGCTCCGTGGCGCCACAGAGACTTCTCTAACAACCCACTGTACCCCCCCCGGAAAAAAAAAATCCCTCAAAGTGGGACAGTCCATGCTGTGATCAGTCCTGGCTGGACCGTCCCAAAGGATTCTGAATAGGGGGGAGCGGGCAGTCATAAAAACAGAGAGGAAAGGGGCTGGACAGCACACTGCCGAGTCGAAGAAAAGATATCTGTTCATTGAAAATAAACATGTCTGATGTCTTTCAGGTGCTTTACAACAAAAGGGGAAAAAAGAAATGTCTCTTTTTTCTATTATTATTCAAACTTGTAGCACAAAAACAACAAATCACATTCACAAGCCACTTATTGGCACCGTGTACCTGAGTGAGAATATTATAGAACAAAGGACAAAAAAAAAAAGCTGTTTTTCTTTTTAAAAGTTTCTCTCGATAATAAAAAGTTCCGCCATCTTAAAGTGTCATCTGTTAGACTTTGACAGGTCCACTGTTCCTTCTTTCATTTCAGAACGTCTGCTTGTCTACAAACGGGTCTAAAAGGTTGCTGTCTGAGTGTGACTCGTGGCATGACTCTTGCCTTGGTATTAAACTCTTGCAGTAGTACTTGAATATTCCTCAGCGAGCTTCGGAGCTGCTTTGTCGTCACTTCCTCCCGACGCCTCTCTTGTAACAGTCAGTGTGATTGACAGGTCCTGTGCTTCAGTTGATTGATCGGATGCTGGTATCAGGACTCCAGTGGGAGGGATCTAGTTCTGCTAACAGAGTCCCGGTTAGTAAAAGGGGAGGGGGGATTGTGAGATCGGGACCCTGGGTGATTGACAAAAGACGACGTTCCTGATTGGTGGGTTTGGGATTTTCGTGGGATTAACCATCTGTGATTGGCTTAAAAGTAGGCGCCGCTCATGCCTTCCTATTGGGTGATATGGTTCTCGTTATCGCTGCCGTAATCAGCCTCTTCATCCTCATAGTCAAAGTCGTCGTATACGTCGCCGTTGCTGTCGTCCAACCGTAGCTCCTCCTCCTTTATGCGCGGCTCGTCCTTTAGTCCAGACATGTGGGAGGTCTGGTGGTGGTGGTTGGCGGTGGGCTCCGGGCTGCTGGACATGCTGGAATGCTCTGAGGGCATCTGGGGGGACGGCATTCCCGCCATGGACAGGGCACCTGGGTAGACCACGCCTGCTGAGGATAAGGGCAGCTGACCCTGCTGCCTGCAACACAAAGATACGAAACATTCATTAGAAGGACGCAAAAGAAACAGTCAAGACATCACACCTGGACTTTTGTTAATCAAGATGAATCATGTACAATAATTCTGAGTTTACATTGATTGGTTTACTAGTGAAACTGATCCTCTAGATGCCGACTCAGCAATTGATTCAAGATAGTCAAATATTGCTGTTTGACCAATTTAGAACTCTAATAAATACAGTCCGTCTCATCTCTTAACACAAGTTAATCTTCGTCCCCATTTCCTAATTAATACAGAACACAGATTGTTCACGGACCCCACACTGAAGTATTGCCTCATTTCCTGTCGACGAGACCTCATGATGGCCTTGTACTCGCCGATGCGCAGCTTCTTGCCGTCCACCAGGCAGGTGCGTTTGGGCCTCGGCTTGTACTTGTAGTCTGGGTATTTTTCCAGGTGCTGCTTGCTGAGGCGAGCCTGCTCCTCGTAGTATGGCTGCTTCTCCAGGTTGGTCATGGCTTTCCAACGGGAGCCTGGAAAAGGGAAAAGGACGAGGTCATGATCATGCGACATATTTTCCTCTGGCGTTAAATGTAACCAAAGCGCAGACATGCTTGTACAATACACCTCATTCTCCGATGAAGAAGAGTTGAAACTAACATTAGAGACCATAAACTTATTATGAGGTTATAAATCAACTGGGTCATTTTCTCAAAGACTTCTTTCTCTACAGTCTGACTTCTTTTTGCAACAAGTGGAGTCGCCTCCTGCTGGCCGTTAGAAAGAATGCAGGTTCAAAGCACTTCTGCGTCTGCTGAACTCTGCAGACCCGGAGGCCTCATGCACTCAAACAGTCTGTGATTACAGTACGCAGAATAACTGCAAAGCAATAAATATACAAAGTAATTTCCTTCAAGCAGCTGATAAAATCAGTCTGATTAAATTGTTTAAATTGAGTATGTTTGAAAACCAAATGTCCGTGACCCCGTGACCCCGTGACCCTGCACCGTCACACATGGGACAGCATTGAGGGAGCGCCTGCAC